>CM053037.1:152568844-152856344 GCA_028564925.1 Lithobates sylvaticus
CGAGTCAGTAGAATGACACTAAATTATCTTTTTAGCTATCTGCAAGGGTGGCATTTGGACCACCACATTAAGGGGGTCTTTCTTCCCACTGGCCACCAAGGTAAGGGGCATTTTTCCCACTGACCCCCAATAAATTGGTTTTAGAAGAGGTTCCCTGAGACCTGAAAATTATTTACAGGGTTCCTCTGGGGTAAAAATGGTTTTACCGCTGGTGTAAAAAAGGTTGAGAAAGGCTGATCTAGACCTTTCTTCTCTGCCTGGCTGTCCCTGGTCCACCCCTTTCATTCAGTTTCAGGATTTCAGTTCTTTCAATCAACGAGGTGCAGCATCACATGTGGACATTACGTAGGGCAGTGACACAATGGGTCGACATTTTGACGGTTAAAACAGCTAGGATAGATGCTTGCTTTGCTTTAGGACCTGGAGTCATGGCCATAGATCAAGGTCACATTTACACCTGATCAGGTGTACTTGATCTCTAGCCATTGAGCTTAACCAGGGCGGGCGCCTGTGTCTCAACAGCTTCTGTTGCTGAACCCTGAAGTCCAAAAATCCCAGTTCATACAGTTTCAAAGCCCTGAAGAAGGGCAGAGAGTTGGTTTCCAGGAAACATGTTGGCTGTTTCACCCCATGTTGCTCTCCAAAATTTCTAAACAAAGGGCCAGTTTACTGTCCTTCAGGCTTTAGCAGGCTTAGACTGTGGCCAGTGAAAGAATATCAGTGGGAGGAATAGTGCCCCATCATTGGTTTGGTGATAGGAATAGTGCCCCATTGTTGGTATCAGTGGGATGCCTGATACGGATGTGGATGAGAGGATCAGGAGTATTGCAGCCAAGATCTACTGGTGTTTAAGAGATTCGCACATCAAATGCTATTCTTCCATTTGTGTCCTCTCTGGTAGAGAGAAAGGAGAAGTGATATAATGCATAATGTATGCTGAGTGCAATATACCTCTGTGTGTGAGGTTTTTGTTCTGGTAAGCCTTTTAATTGTCCGTGATGGGTTTGCACATGACTATCACTGCTGCATTTCATTGAAGCACATGGGTATTACACTTAGTCTTCAACAGATTAGCTACATGAGCTTGGACTTAGTTTGAATAACCTGTTCTTATACTATTTGTGCTAATACTGTGGGAGTGCTGCAGTAAATGTATTACTTATGATGATCAGTGGGTTTCTATATAAATCCTGAATGCTAGCTGCTTAAATTAGTCTGTTTAGGTTTTATCAGCATGGGCTATCTTTTTGATTTGCCAGTGCGAGGAAAGGTGCCTCATCATTGACGTCGGTGGGAGGAATGGTGTCCCATCATTAATGTCAGTGAGAGGAATGGTGTCCTATCATTGATGTCAATGGGAGGAACAGTGCATCATCATTGATGTCAGTGGGAGGAATGGTCCCCCATCGTTGATGTCAGTGGGAGGAATGGTGCCCCATCATTGGTACCAGTGGGAGGAATATTACCCCATCATTGGTGCCAGTGGGGAAAAAAGGTGCCTCATCGTTGTCTGTGGGGGGGAATGGTGTCCCATTACTGGTGTCAATGGGAGGTATAGTGCCCCATCATTGTTGGCAGTAGGAGGAATGGTGTCCCATCATTGGTACTAGTGGGTGGAATGGTACCCCATCATTGATGTCAGTGGGAGGAATAGTGCCCCATCATTTGTGTCAGTGGGAGGGATGGTGCCCCATCATTGACATCAGTGGAAGGAATCATGCCCCATCAATGTCAGTGGGAGGAATCGTGCCCCATCCTTGATATCAGTGGAAGGAATAGTGCCCAATTATTTATGTCAGTGGGAGGAATGACTCCCCATCCATCATTGATGTCAGTTGGAGGAATGGTGCCCCATCATTAATGTCAATGGGAGGAATCCTGCCCCATCATTGATGTCAGTGGGAGGAATCGTGCCCCATCCTTGATATCATTGGAAGGAATAGTGCCCAATTATTTATGTCAGTGGGAGGAATGACTCCCCATCATTGATGTCAGTTGGAGGAATGGTGCCCCATCATTGATGTCAGTGGAATGAATGGTGCCCCATCATTGATGTCAGTGGGAAAAATGGTACCCCATCATTGGTGTCAGTGGAAGGAATGGTCCCCCATCATTAATGTCAATAGGAGGAATCCTGCCCCATCACTGATGTCAGTGGGAGGAATGGTGTCCCATTATTGATGTTAGTGTTAGTTAAAGTGCCCCAATGGGCAGATAAAGGCAAGCAAATGGCTGAATCCAGCCACCAAGCTGCAGTTTTGAGGCCACTGCTCCAATATAAGGTAAATAAATCAATAATTTTTCGACTCTACTACCATTAGTGTGGTGCTGTTTCTACTTTCTCAACTCTTGGGCTTTACCCATGGTGGCAAATTTGGAGTTCCTGGCCTTTCAGGGAAGCCTAACCAGAGCCAGTAAGGTTTATGAACCTGCTTCGGCTTTGACAACATAAGAATGCAGTGGTGAATAATCCAGTTACCCAAAACCTTACTTGGTCAAATACAACACACACCGGGCTCTTGGCCATATCAAAATAAGTCACCTTTGGATATATCCTTTATCCAAATAAATCGCCTGCTAATTTAACTCTGCCTTATATTTCCAAATGTATATTATTGTAAAAAAAAGATAAATTGACTGCCATATTTGAAGCCCAGGAACACCCAAAACTCCTAAGTGGACAGAAACTGGCAGGGAGATCTTGCTGTTAGAGTATCCAAGACACATTAGACGCCAGGGGCTGACTCACCCACTGGGTTCAACCTGTAACTAAAATATCACTTTTGGGTGGTCGGGCCCTTTATTCATTTAAACAAACAAATAAAAATGTAATATGTAGCAGCTTAGCGACCCTTAGATGTGGTGGCTGGATTTGTTTTCTTTTTATCCTTTTTTCTTTCCTTTCCCCAAATTTTAATTTCGCCACCAATGCATCTATGCATTTCCTAGCAGTACCACCCATACACACATACTGTATACCCTTATACACACTGTATACACATACATGTACTACCAGTGGCGGGACAAGGTCATTTAGAGCCCAGGGCGAACATGCCAAATTGCTCCCCCCACCCCCAAGATGTATGGGCATTATGTGTCCCATCCCCACTCCCAACACAAATCCCCCCAAATCACAACCCCTGGCACACCCTCCCTAAATTTCCCCTCCTAAAACAATTCTTACCCCCTGAAGCCCCCCAAATTCCCCTTTTTAACACAAATTCCCCCCCCCCTAATCTCCTTGTGATGCCCCCCCACCTCACATGATACCACAGTGCCCAGGGCAACCGCCCCTCCTGCCCACCCCTTGTCCCGGCCCTGTGTACTACACACAATTGTTTATTCTTTTGATGACATGGCTGGCTGTCCCTTTAGCTGCTACATCCCACAGGTAAGAACAGGGATGGCAATGCTGAAGAGGGGTGGTTTCAGACTGACTGCTCTCCTCATGCCTGTATAGAAAAAATGTGGCTACTGGAAGCAACATGTTGGGCATCGACTGGCAACAGAGAAACATTGTCAGTATTGGAACACGAGGCACTAGAGAAGAGAAGCAGGGCACGTGCCCTGGGTGGCCAGCCTCACACCTATGCCACAAATGCTCTGGGGGGAAGGTGACGTTAAACCTCCTGGTATCAATGCCAGGCGGATATCCAGGATGGATGGATGTGGCAGCACTATAACCAACAAGTACAGTACTTGCCTTGTTATCTATAAAGTTGGGCAAACAGTTCGAGCCAAGCAAAAGTTTTGCCCGAACAACGCCGTTCACCCGTTCAGGGAACACACAAATTTGCAGGGAGCTTGTGGGATGTTTACCTGCCAAGCACCCCACAATGCACTGCACGCTGCTCAGTGCATTCTAAGCCCTGATTGGGCAAAGCTTTGCCCAATCAGGGTACAGTAAATAGCTGATTGTTAACCACTTCAGCCCCGGAAGATTTGGCTGCTGAATGACCGGGCAATTTTTTGCGATTCAGCACTGCAACGCTTTAACTGACAATTGCGCGGTCGTGCGACATTGTACCCAAACAATTGACATCCTTTTCTTTCCCATAAATAGAGCTTTCTCTTGGTGGTATTTGATCACCTCTGCATTTTTTTTTTCTATTTTTTGCGCTATAAACAAAAAAAGAGCGACAATTTTGAAAAAAAAGCAATATTTTTTTACTTTTTGCTATAATAAATATCCCCCAAAAATATATATAAAAACTATTTTATTCCTCAGTTTAGGCCGATATGTATTCTACATATTTTTGGTAAAAAAAATAGCAATAAGCGTATATTGATTGGTTTGCGCAAAAGTTATATATTTTTATATAACACTATTTTACACTTTCTTATACTTTGAAATTTGTATATTATTATTGTATACTAGCGCTACTAATTCATTTTATTAATATTTTACTTATTTTTAAGCTGAATTGCAGACTTTACATTGTTATATTCACATAAGTAGCAGCTGTTTTTTGTTTTCTTCACTTAATTATTTTATTATTTATTCCTTTACTGGTATAGTTAATAATCCATTTTTTGGCGCAGTGGGGGTAAAAAATATATAGAGGGCGGTTTTTATATTTATTATATATATTTTACCAACAGTATACAGAAAAAGTTATAGCGTCTACAAAATAGGGGATAGATTTATAGCATTTTTATTATAATTTTTTTTATTAGTAATGTCGGCGATCTGCGATTTTTATTGTGACTGCGACATTATGGCGGACAGATCGGACACTTTTGACACTATTTTGGGACCATTCTTATCAGGATCTGGAGGCCCCCTTTAACAAGGGGGTGCCCAGATCCCAGCCCCCACTATGTGAATGCGTACCCCTACCCATTCACCCAAAAACAAAATTCAAAAATAAATAAAGACAGGAGGCAGTTCCTTAATTAAAATAATAAAAAAAACGAT
This sequence comes from Lithobates sylvaticus, assembly GCA_028564925.1. Classification (NCBI taxonomy): domain Eukaryota; kingdom Metazoa; phylum Chordata; class Amphibia; order Anura; family Ranidae; genus Lithobates; species Lithobates sylvaticus. Next base: position 152,573,763 of record CM053037.1, read on the forward strand.
GTCCCCCGATGTAGATCCATTGTCAATCACAACACCCGCCGCAATGCCGGACCTAAAAAAAAAAAAAAAAGCCACGACGAAGCCTAACTACCGATTGCATGTTCTGCTGTTTGGCAGTTCTTAAATAGGTAAGGGGCAGGGCCACCTAGTGATGTCACTGGTGGCACCACCTCTTAAGATGTCACCGACCCAGCATGCACCAGTTTAAAGTTATGACAACTTTAAATTGTCAGATATCTAATCACTTTTGAGGAGCGGTCTCTTCGACAGGGAGATACAGAGGAGAAAAAATTGTACAAAGGTTCTAAAGCTTCTAAACTCCATCCAATAAAAAATGTAATAGCAACTAGATCGCCTGATCTCCTCTGGTGGCCCTCAGGAGCAGGTCTCAGAGCTGAAGCGTCAGATGAAGGAGTGCCAGTACGACCGTCTCGCTTCCCTGGTTCTTGAAAGGGATTACGGGAGGTTCACCACCCCGGATCCCTACAAGAGCTGTGGCGAAGCGGTGAGTGAGAAGGTGGTACATGGCCTGGTTGACTCCTCAGGGTCTCTGGTACGGTCCAAACCGGGGATCCTGGGGGTCATCGGTGACCACTTTTCAGGCATCCTTCGGAAGAGGCCTTTGGATCTGAGAAGAGCCAGGAGATATCTTGACGAGACCCCGCTTGATGTGGGGTCTGATCTCCCTGACTCTTTGACAGAGTTGATCTCGATGGCTGAAGTCGAGCAGGCAATTGACTCATTGTCACCAAAGAAGTCGCCTGGGCCCGATGGGCTCACGGCAGAGTTCTATAAAACCTTCAAGAGCCTCTTGGCTCCTCATCTGAGGGAGGTGTTCGATGAGTGTTTGGCGGCTGGCCTGCTCCCTCCCTCAATGAGAAGGTCAGCCTTGATCCTGCTGTCGAAGGGGAAGGATCCGTCCCGGGTGGATAATTGGCGTCCTATCGCCCTTCTCACCACGGATAGGAAGATTCTGGCGAAGATTCTTTTCCTGCGTATGTCTGCTGTCGCAGACAGGTTGCTGTCTGTCTCTCAGCACTGTGCAGTTCCCGGCCGGAGCACATTTAGTGCCGTCCTGAACGTCCGGGAGGCCGTGGAAAGGTGCAGGGCAACGGGAGATGGACGGTATCTGCTGGCCCTGGATCAGGCTAAGGCTTTTGATCGGGTAGACCACGAGTACCTCTGGCTTCTTCTGGGGAGATACGGCCTGCCTGATAAATTCATCGATTGGCTCAGAGTTTTGTACAGGGGGGCGGAGAGCTTCCCCCTTGTGAACGGTTGGGTGGGTCCCTCCTTTCCCGTGGACTCTGGAGTCAGGCAGGGTTGCCCGCTGAGTCCCCTGCTCTATGTCTTTGCGGTCGACCCCTTCGTAAGGAGGCTAGACTGCGGGCATGTGAGGGGGGTCACGTGGTGCCCGGCAGTGGCTCGGCTTTCACGGTTAGGGTGGTGGCCTACGCGGACGACGTCTCGGTGGTGGTGTCTAGCCGAGAGGAGGCCCGGTTTGTGGAAACGCAGATCGGGGACTACTCCGAGGCGTCCAGTTCGTTGGTCAACTGGGGCAAGAGTGAAGTTCTCTGGTTGGGGAAGGAGGGTGAGCAGTTCGCCCTCCCGGACGTGTTCCCCCGCCCCCGGCCAGAAGTTAAGATCCTCGGCATCACATTTGGCCCGGGTGACTACCCGAAACAAAACTGGGAGCGGCGGCTTGTGGGTGCCACCCGGAAAGTCAACGCCTGGAAAGGCTGGAAGCTGTCACTGAGGGAAAGGGTCAGCCTGGTGAAAACCTACCTGCTGCCGGAGTTCCTTCATGTCAGCTACGTGTGTCTATTGCCAGAGTCTCTCTACACACGGATCTACAGCCTGTTTTTCCTACTGTTGTGGGGTAACAGGCTGAATTTGATCAAGAGGGAGGTCACGTACCGGCAGAGGAGGGATGGGGGATTGGATATGATCAATCCGATGGTGTTTTTCACCATCATCTTTGTGAAGTACAATCTCCAATCCATTTTTGTGGACGTCCCGACTCTGTGGGAGCGTTCATGCAAGGACTGGTTCCTCCTGTTCTTGGGTGGCTGGGAGGGAGGTGGGCGCCCTGGTGATCTTCGTAGATCCCATGAGTACCTGCCCTCCTACGTTCCGACAGCCTTAAAGGTGTTGAGGCGGTGGCGGATAACTGCTCTGGAGGTGGGCTCCTTGGGTCGGCGAGAGCTGTACTCAAGAGTCATGACTTCGGACGTTCTGAAACCACTGGCCTTGCGGGATTGCCCGGAGAGGGTCCTCGTGGAGGGGTTAGCTCTCCTGAATTCCAAGAGAATTCCCCTCAAGTTTTGGGATCTTGCGTGGAGGGCGTTCCACGGGCGGCTTTACGTAAGATCCAACTTGAAGTACAGGAACCTAGCGGACAGAGGCTGTCCTCGTCCCGAGTGCGGGGGGGTGCTGGAGACCATGGACCATTTTCTGGTCGAGTGCCCCTTTAACTCGGAGGTTCTTGAGGGGGTAGGGGATGCCATTGGCTATCCCCGCCTCCGGGCCCTGACCGTTCCGGAGAGGGTGTACGGCAATTTCAGAGTCCACAGGGGTTTTGATTTATCGTCACTGTATTTAGTTAGCACAGTTTGTCTTTACTACACTTGGCACGCGCGGTGTCTCCTGTCCACTAGGGACAAAACCCTGTCCGTGCATGAGGTGGTGGGCGATGCATATGTAAAAATGTGGTCTTTAAAGTATAACTATAGACACTGTAAACAATGACATATTTGATGCAGTCTGTCAACAGCATTATAGTGGTTGTAAACTTGTACATATACCAATTAAAGTGACTGACCTGAGATGATACACAGTGATGAAACGAATCCTCCTACATAAGTTGTGTCTGTTTATCTGCGGCCCTCTCCTCTACAACCTTCTAAAACACACAGATCAAATCGTTATTTCTCCACTCCAGAAGGCAAAGGGCAGGGATCTGATATCACATACTGCACAGCATAGAGCAGAGAGTTGAGTGTAATCTGAGACCTGAGTGGAGAGAAAAGACACACACATACAAAGCCAATCACAGATCGTGCTAAATGGCCAATCACAGCGGCCATTTAGCACTCGATCTGAGTGTCCAATGGGAGATTATCTCATATGTAAACATATGAGATCATCTCTCATCGCCGGCTCTCCCTCCTCACACAGAGACAGCGCGTGAGGAGGGAGAGCGAACGGCGTCAAGGTAAAAAAAAAAGGGAAAATAAAGTGTCCAGTGCCACCTGTCCCCAGTGCCATCTGTCCCCAGTGCCACCTGTCAGTGCCATCTGTCCCAAGTGCCACCTGTCAGTGTCACGTGTCAAGGTAGGGCCCGAAAGTGACTCAAGCCCAGGGGCCCCCACCACCCTAAGTCCTGCCCTGAGTGCAGAGCTGTGACCACACTTGTGCTCTATCGAGATCTATGAGTCTCTCTGCTGCAGTGGCTGCAATATATATATATATATATATATATATATATATATATATATATATATATATATATATATATATATATCCTAAATGGAAACTACAGACCAAAAGAAAAGTGTGTTATGGAGAAGCTTACTGAGGGTGACTGAGTCCAGCACTGATTACTGCACTGCCTCATCATTCTTATCTCAAGGTTCACAGGACAAGCGTCAGTATAATTTTACACCACAAGATGGAGCTCTTGTCCTTTTCATTTACTGCCTTTATTAAAACAAATCGATAGACTTGTATAGATTCATAGATATTTTCCCCACTGGAATTGAGATTAAAAAGTTCTGAATAAACATTACCTATGAGAGCAATTTCTCTTACGGTGCCTGAACTGAGCAGGCTGACTTTTAAAACAGGAATATTTATTTTATTTAAAAAAATATGCAATGGTAAATATAGCTTCAATTTGTTATTCAGCAAACACTGAAGCTGTTCAAAAGTTTTCTCTCTTTACCTTTATCTAGGTTCTCTGTGCAGCCACTCTGTCATCAGAGGTGTCTAGTTATTTAGTCCTCCTGGGTAGTAATTTTGCCCAGGTCAATTTGTAGTTTTATCACTCCCCCCCCCCCAGGTTTAAGCTTGTTGCTGTTCCCTGTTGCCACCACTGGGTGTCACTGACACTCAGGGCAATAGTTATGGGGTCAGTGAAAATCTTGTGCTATTTACCATTTATGTCCCTTCTGGCAACCACTAGGAGGTTGATGACCAGTGGTGCATGCTTGGGGAGCCTATAAATGTTTGGAAAATGGCCTGGTGAGCTCTCTTACCACCCCCCTCCCCCCAGGCTGAGGCCTGGGAAGTTGTATACAATGTTTTGCGCTGTGTGGGCTTGAAGTGGTTGTAAACCAGGGGTCTCAAACAGGCGGCCCTCCAGCTGTTGCGGAACTACAAGTCCCATCATGCCTCTGTCTGTGGGAGTCATGCTTGTAACTGTGAGTCTCGCAATGCGTCATGGGACTTGTAGTTCTGCAACAGCTGGAGGGCCGCCAGTTTGAGACCCCTGTTGTAAACCCTGTAAAAAAAAAAACCTGCAAAACAAAGGCATAATGAGCTAGCATGCATAGCATACTAGCTCATTATGAATTACTTACATTAGATAGAAGCCCCTGCAGCGATCCTCGTTCACCGCTCCGGTGGCCAACATCTCTCCCGGGGGTTACTTCCAGGTATCGCTGGTAACGGCACAGTATAACTGAAGCAACGGCTGAAGAACTGAAGCTTGAGTGCGCATTTGCGATGACGTCGGCACATGCAAATACAGGGGTATCTCCTAAACCGTGCAAGTTTAGGAGATATCCAGTGAGCTACAGGAAAACCTTATTATAGGCTTGTCTGTAGTATAAAGTGGTTGTAAAAGGTTTACAATCACTTTGAGTCTGTTTGGAGCCTAGCACAGAATGTCTCAAGCTGCCCTGCCTGGTCAAGAGGGGTACAGCACCCAAGGTGCTAAAGCCAGAGGACGGAAGTCCTGTTGGAGGGGGATTAGTGTCCACCCTCAGAGGATCCTGGATTTCCCTTGAATGGAGAAGAAAGCGGGTGGAATCTGGAGCCCTGATGCTGAAGGAGACCTATATCCTAACCCTCTCTCCTTGGGAGTCAGAGCAATCAACCTGAAGGTAACGACTAAAGTGACAAGCGACCATCATTGTCGTGACCATCTCCACTGTGGCCATGGACTCCACCCTGGGATAATGTCAGCCATCAGACACTGGAGGCGACTTCTCCTATTCCCTGCCCAGGAGGGGCACTATATCTGTACCCAACCATAGCTAGAATCCAAAGAGGCTCACTTTAACCTCCCCTTCCTCCACTCCCTGTTTCACCAATTGTGATCAAACTTATAGCGGGGCATTTAGAGGTTAAATGCAGGGGTTCTTGGCTATTAGCTGCAACCCCATTGGAAGCAATGGGAGGCTGACAGCGGCCACAGCTGCTTGCATATAATTGCTCAAGCAGTTATTACCTGTGATGACTTACAGAAAGGTTTCTTCACAGTAAGAGCTGTGAAAATGTGGAATAGACTCCCTCCAGAGATGGTTCTGGTCAGCTCATTAGATTGCTTTAAGAAAGGCCTGGATTCTTTTCTAAATGTACATAATATAACTGGGTACTGACATTCATAGGTAAAGTTGATTCAGGGAAAATCCGATTGCCTCTTTGGGATCAGGAAGGATTGTTTTCCCCTGCTTTAGCAAATTGAATCCTGCTTTTTTTTGGGGGGGGGGGGGGGGGTTTGCCTTATTCTGGATCAACTGTGGGTATAAGATTGGGTATATGGGATTGTATGATATTTTTTATTTTATTTATTTTCTATGGTTGAACTGGATGGACTTGTGTCTTTTTTTGGCCTGACTATCTAACTATGACTTCCAGCCTAAATACTATGACTCAACAACCCCCCCCCCCCCCCCCTCAGGCCTCGTAGCAGCTGTGCTGGCTGTTATAAGGAAGGGCAAACCAGTAATATAGAGCAACGTAAAACAAAAATGAAAGGGGTTGTAAAGGTAAAAAAAATTTCACCTTAATGCATTCTATGCATTAAGGTGAAAAAACATCTGACAATGCCGGCCCCCCCAGGCCCCCCGTTTTACTTACCTGACCCCTCGAAAGTCCCACGCTCGCCCCGACGTCCTCTTCGCCGCTGACCCTGGCCGTTGATTGGCTAGAGTGGATGGATTGAAAGCAGCGCAGCCATTGGCTCACGCTGCTGTCAATCACATCCAATGACGCGGCGCGCCGAGGGGCGGGGCCGAGTGATACAGCGAGTGGCTATAGCCGCCGGCTGTATCATGGGAGCGCGCCCGCAAGTACTCCACACCATGCAAGGGAGCTCGCATTAAGGTGAGCAGTACTTGCGGGGGGGAGCCGAGACAGCCGCCGAGGGACCCCAGAAGACCAGGTTCGGGGCCACTCTGTGCAAAACGAGCTGCACAGTGGAGGTAAGTATAACATGTTTGTTATTTTAAAAAAAAATAAAAAAATCTCCTTTACAACCCTTTTAACTTTTGACGTAACATGTAAATATCTACTTAAATAGGAAGAAAAGTCAAGTTTCAAGAGCAGTTATCATTTCACTTTTTAATCTTCGCAGAAACGTGAGAGCACAGCATCACAGATTGCTGGAAACTCCAAGCTGAGGTTTGCCGCTGGTAGCTGCAATGCTGGCAATGCACATATGTAAATGTTTTCTTTCTTTTAGTGTAAAGCACGTTCCCAGGAATGTCACCTAACCCCAGGTCACCAGTGAGATACCAATCTCCTCTGAGAAATGTTTAGATTGATATTTCAAGGGAGATAGGGGCATTTCTTAAAGCTAATCGCTATTGTCTAAATACAAAAGACATACAATATTTGTTCTTCTTGAATCTTGAATCTTGTGTATTTCCTACAGATCTGTGAGGTAATCCAGTGTGAAACAACTCCTGCACTTTGCTTCCTGTAATAAAGACCGCTCACTGCTGCTCTCTCTCCTTATGCAGAGTGACTGGTCTTGTCTCCGCCCCCTCCTGTAGTTTCCTGCAGGCAGCTTGTAGTAGGTGGAGCCTGCTGGATCCCTCCCACAGCTCAGCTCGCTCTCTTTTGTGTTACAGGGGTGTTTAGTGCACACAAAGTGGCTGCTGAGGAAGATACTGTAAGGATGGGTTAAAAACCCCTTTTTTTTGCTGACTCATTGGGGACATTTCTCTTTAATCCTGTCCCAGCGACACATCAGGAATTGAGAGTATATCTCTAAAAGGAGAAAGACCCGTACACACGGTCGGAAATACCGACCACAAAATCCGTCAGACTTTTTCCGACGGATTTTGTCCGACACTGGTGTTGCATACACACGGTCGGACAAAGTTGTAGGAAAATCCGATCATTCTGAACGTGGTGACGTTCGTTGCGTATGACGGAACTACGTAGAGGCTATTAGCCAATAGGTTTGGTCTCGTAATTTGATCTGAGCATGCGTGGCACTTTGTCCGTCGGAATTCTCTACACACGATCGGAAAAAGTCCGATCGGATTTTGTTGTCCGAAAATTTGAGAGCAGGATCTCAAATTGTTTCCTTCGGAAATTCCGATGGAAAAAGTCCAAAGGAGCCCACACACGGTCGGAATTTCCGACAACATGGTTCGATAGGACATTTTCCGTTGGAAAATCTGACCGTGTGTACAGGGCATAAGACCCCTTTCACACTGATGCGCTTTTCAGGCTCTTTCGTGCCAAAAAAAACGCCTAAAAAGCACCTAAAAAGCGCCTAAAAAGCTCTCGAAAACCTATTTTCATTAAAATCAATGAATGCTTTCACACTGGGGCAGTGCGCTGGCAGGGTGGTGAAAAAATGCCCCTCTTCATTGAAATTAATGGAAAGCACCTGAAAAGCTCTTCAAAAGCGCCTGAAAAGCTCTTCAAGAGTGCTCAGTGTTTTACTGGCAGTTTACAAGCACCTCAGTGTGAAAGGGGCCTTAGACTGCTGACATGGGGAGCAGGTGTCCCTTTTGGGGGATTCAGAGGGGCATCAATGATAGCTGCACATCTGAACAAGCCCTTAAAGACTGCAAGTTAGAACACCGGGATATGTAAAGAAAGAGAATTTGTGGTGACAGTATGGTCACCTGCTGACTTGGCAGCATCCATAGGCAGCTTAAAGTAGTTGTAAACTTAAAAAATATATCATTGCCAGCCCCTCTCTTTTATGCAGGCATCCTACACTGTGTAAGTGTTTGTGTCAAACAATGCCTCTAAATACCTTTTTTCAGATCTGTGCAGCCCCATCAGAGATGACTGTCAGTGCCCACCAGTGATGCCAATCAGTGCCCATCAGTAATGCCTTTCAGTGATGCCTTTTAGTGTCTCCGTATCAGTGCCGCCTATCAATGCCACTCATCAATGCACATCAGTGCCTATAATTGCCGCTTATCAGTGCCCATAAACAATGCCTTTCAGTGCCCATCAGTGATGCCTGTCAGTGCCACCTATCAGTGCCCATCAGCATACCTCCCAACATTTTGAGATGGGAAAATGGGACACCTACTAGCAAATGTATGTAGGCATATGACACCCCTCCTGCCACACCACCTTAAAGGAGAATAAACTACTACTTTTTTACCACTACTATTCCTTTATATTGGTTTTTAAAATGTACAAATGCAGCAATTTAGAATTTGGATGAAAGGTTTAGCACTGGGAAACACTTTTTGAAAGATAAAAAGTGCATTTTATATACAACTATATAGATCAGACCAAAATGAGGCGGAATTAAGGACAGAGGGAAATTGCTCCATATCAGGGACAGCCCCTCGAAATCAGGGATAGTTGGGAGCTATGCATCAGTGATGCCTGTCAGTGCCGCCTATCAGTGCCCATCAGTGCTGCATATTAGTGCCCATCAGTGAAGGAGAAAAATTACTTATTTTATACTTACTTTTTTTTTAGGAAGAAATTCTAAACTCAGTGGTGATTACATACCACCAAAAGAAATCTTTATCTGTCTCAAAAAAATGATAAAAATTTAGTTTGAGTACAGTGCATGACGGCGCAATTGTCATTCAAAGTGCGAAAATTGGCCTGGGCAGGAAGGGGGTCAAAGTGCCCGGAATTTAAGTGGTTAAAATTAAAACTCTTCAGTTTGTTCAGGCTGATAGAATAATATTATTTCAAAGCTTATCCTGTATGGATTATATTCAGCAACTATCTGCCGAAAAGATAGTCATAGAAGATTTTAAAGTAAATACCGCAGTGAAAATAAGGAAGGGCAAAACAATAATATAGAGAAACGTAAAACAAAAAATTAACTTTTAACGTAACATGTAAATATCTACTCAAACAAAATTCAGTATAAATTCCCACTTAAATAGGAAGAAAATTCCAATTTTCTTTACAGTTTCAAGAGCAGTTGTAATTTCGCTTTTTAATCTTTGCAGAAACGTGAGAGCACAGCATCACAGATTGCTGGAAACTCCAAGCTGAGGTTTGCCGCTGGTCGCTGCAATGCTGGCAATTGTAAATATGTAAATGTTTTCTTTCTTTTAGTGTAAAGCACGTTCCCAGGAATGTCACCTAACCCCAGGTCACCAGTGAGATAGCAATCTCCTCTGAGAAATGTTTAGACTGATATGTCAAGGGAGATAGGGGCATTTCTTAAAGCTAATCTCTATTGTCTAAATACAGAAGACATACAATATCTGTTCTTCTTGAATCTTGTGTATTTCCTTCAGATCTGTGTAGTAATCCAGTGTGAAACAACTCCTGTGCTTCCTGTAATAAAGACCGCTCACTGCTGCTCTCTCTCCTTATGCAGAGTGACTGGTCTTGTCTCCGCCCCCTCCTGTAGTTTCCTGCAGGAAGCCTGTAGTGGGTGGAGCCTGCTGGATCCCTCCCACAGCTCAGCTCTCTCTTTTGTGTTACAGGGGTGTTTACTGCACACAAAGTGGTTTTACATAGTAGCATTGTGGCTGTTGAGGAAGATACTGTATGAATACATTCTTGTTTTAGCTTTAAAGTTTATATATAGCCAACATTTTTTTACTTTTGGATGGGTTAAAACCCCCTTTTTTTTGCTGACTCATTCGGAAGATTTCCCTTTAATCCTGTCCCAGTGACACATCGGGAATTGAGAGTATATCTCTAAAAGGAGAAAGACTTAGACTGTTGTCATGGGGAGCAGGTGTCCCTTTTGGGGGATTACGAGGGGCAGCAATGATAGCTGCACATCTGAACAAGCCCTTAAAGACTGCAAGTTAGAACACCGGGATATGTAGAGAAAGGGAATTTGTGGCAACAGTATGGTCACCTGCTGACTTGGCAGCATCCATAGGCAGCTTAAAGTAGTTGTAAACTTAAAAAAAAAAAAAAAAAAATCACTGCCAGCCCCTCTCTTTTATGCAGGCATCCTACACTGTGTAAGTGTTTGTGTCAAACAATGCCTCTAAATACCTTTTTTCAGATCTGTTCTGGCCGGTCACGTGACCTCCGGCCGCTCTCCTACTCTGATTTAAGTGATACAGCTGGAGGGGCTGAGATCCCCTCTGAAGTCAGCTGGGGAGGTCACGTGATCAGATCTGAAAGAAGGTATTTAGAGGCATCTTTTTGCACAAACACTTACACAGTGTGGTTGCCTTTAGTATGCTGACCACAATAATCACAGCTGCTGATCCCAGATTACCGCGGTCAGTTTATGTTCCTCTGTAATCCCGCTGCTCTCCTCTTTCCCCCTCTCCCCTTCCGTTCCTGCCTGTCAGCTCCTGTGCATGTGTAAGCCGTCTCCGCACTCCCCCCCCCCCCCCCCCCCGCTGCTATTAGTGGTAAAGTAAACTTAATTTAATATCACTGCCAGTCCCTCTCTTTTCTGCAGCCATCCTACACTGTGTAAGTGTTTGTGTCAAACAATGCCTCTAAATACCTTTTTCAGATCTATTCTGGCCGGTCACATGACCTCCGGCCAGTCTCCTACTCCGATCTAAGTGCTACAGCGGGAGGGGCCAAGTTCCCCTCTGATGTCAGCCGGGGAGGTCACGTGATCAGATCTGAAAGAAGGTATTTAGAGGCATCTTTTTGCACAAACACTTACACAGTGTAGGATGGCTGCAAAAAAGAGAGGGGTTGGCAGTGATATTTAATTAAAGTGTTACTAATCTCAGGACCCTGCATTCACTATATCTGGTCTCCCACAGTACACAGAACATGGAAATGCAATTATTTTAGTAAATATAAACTGCTATACCTTTTTTCATCAGCAGTATATAGCAGTCTTGTGACTTCTATTAGTGTCTGGTTAAAGCTTGTAGGAGGAGTTTTCATTCTCCCCTAATTGTTCTATGGGGCTGCAAGACCCCTGACCCTCTGTCTGGACAGTTTTGCTTGGGCCAGAGCAGAGACGGCTCATACACACAGGAGCTTACAGGCAAGGAGGGGGGGAGAGAAGAGAGCAACATAAATAATCAGGAGAAACGAGGAGGAGGAGGATGATACATAAAAGACAGGGAAATAGAAATCAAAGACGTAGGCCAGACATGGACAAGCATAAATTGCAGTCACATGAAATGCGATTTAGTCAAACCATAATTAAAAATGCATTAAAGATGAATTGCACAGTGAGAAACAGCAAAAAACAGATGGTGTAAGTTGTAAGTGTTAACATCCCCAATTACCTTCTCCCAAAACTGATGGATACAGGGGCACTCCCATACCATGTGGAAGAACGTACCCGGGAAGGAACAACACCTAGAGCAGAGGGGACTTGTCTCTGGATATATTTTGGCTAATCTTACTGGTGTATAATAGGCTCTATAAAGGAATTTAAGTTGGATGAAGCAGTCTCTAGCAGAGATCATTTTAGTGATGTAGCCACTCACCAAGTCCTCCTCAGTCCTCCTTAGTCCGCCCCAGTATGTCGGTCCTCCACTTGTCGTATACTGTCGTCAGAGTAGTCGCGTGAGCTGAGGTGAGATAAAAGTAAAGGGAAGATAGAGGTTTTTCTAGAATTTTCTAAATCAGTAGGTGTTCCGTCGGGTCCGTTTGAAAGACTAGGGAATTGGGCCTGTGTTGCGTGTCTAAGCTGGTAGTATCTGAAGGTCATTGAGGCGTGTATAGCGTATTTCTCTCACAGCACCGAGAAAAAGGAGAGATATCAGTAAGAATATGTTTGAGAGTTGTAATTCCCCTGGATGCCCAGAGCTGGGGATCTGGCAATTGATAATAATGCTTAAGCTGTGGATTACCCCATAAGGAGATATGGGGGGAGAGGGTAGAATCTGTCTTGTATACAGCCCCTGCCTGCTGCCACAAATGAACATTCGTATTCATCAGGGTCATCACTGCAAGATAGGCCTTAGGTCCCCTATAAACGAGGTTGCTCGGGGCTGCATATGATCCCAAAATAGCTGCCTCCAGTAACACTTCAGGGTTTTGTTTGGGTTGGCTAAACCACCAGCGGACAATCATTAGTACTGCCGCCCAGTAATAAAGTTGGAAGTGAGGCATTGCCAGCCCCCCTGAGAAATAGGCAGTTGTAGCGTTCGCTTTCCCAATCACGGTTTTCCCTGCACAAAGAAAGTTATAAGACTGTCCAGTCTACGAAAAACCGACTTATGGATAGAGATTGGAGTGTTCCTGAAGAAATACAAAAATTTGGGAAGGCAAACCATTTTCAGTAGGTTCACCCTACCCACTGGCGACAGTGGCAGTGTTTTCCATGACTGGCACTTCCTATTGAACTGAGTGATTAAGGGCGTAAGGTTATCCTCCAAATAAGCAAGTAGGGATCTTCTGACTTTTACCCCCAAGTATGTAAACTCCTCTACCCACTGGAGTGTCCACTCCAGAGCCTGAGGACTTGTCCAAACAGGACTGACTTGTCCCAATTGACGCAGATCCCACAGTACTGACCAAATTGGTCATTTATCTCCAAAGCGGACTTCAAGGAGACACCCGCGTCAGCCAGGTATAACAACGCGTCGTCCGCATAAATAGACACCTTTTCTTGGAGTACTTCAACTGGAATTCCCCTCACCCTAGGGGTCCCAGCACAAAAGCGTTGCCAGGGGCTCTATTGCCAAAGCAAAGAACCCCGGGGAGAGGGGGCAGCCTTGTCTGGTTCCCCTGCTCAAATTGAACGGAGCAGACAATAGGCCATTAACTCTGGCGGTTGGGTTCCTATACAAGAGTTGGATCCAAGAAATAAACCTAGGCCCAAAACCAAAGAATTCTAGCACCTTCCAGAGAAAAAGCCACTCAACCAAGTCAAATGCTTTATCGGCATCTAACGCCGCTACCACCCTGAGTTGCCCTCCTCGGCCAGACCTATATGGGTGAACAATCTACGAATGTTAATGTCCGTCCAACTACTCGGCATGAACCCGGATTGGTCCGGATGCACCAAGGATGTAATTACTGTGTTCAAACGGTTCCCCAGTATCTTTTCTAGAAGCTTAGCATCCACATTTATCAAAGATATCAGACGGTAGGATTTACAGAGTTCCAGGTCCTTGCCAGGTTTGGGGACCACTACTATCACAGCCTCAGACATGGAGGCCAGCAGGGACCCCTCCCCAAAGGAAGATAATAACATAGAGTGGATTATTGGTGCCAAGACCTCTACATCCTGGTCCTGCAAAATTCAGTGGGAAATCCATCAGGCCCATGCAGGGGATACTCATAGAGGGCGACTGCTCGCAGGCTAGCCAGGCTAACAACCTACCATACGCTTGCCTCCTTGAAAATTCTTTGAGACTGCTGAAGTAGTTTTTTTCTTAGTCAGGGAAGTATGAAGCAGGAGGACGGCTCTAGTACTTTCCTGAAGCCGTTCGTAGATCAACGGATCCTTAGTCTGGAAATATTGTTTCTCCAAGGAGTTAGCTCTGTCCTCGGCTTTAACCAATTCAATTTTCATCTGTCTGCGAACTCCTCCTATGAGCACCTAATAGTGACCTCTACAGAAGGCCTTGAAGGCATCCCACACCACAGCCTCTGAGGCAAACCCAAGATTATGTGACCAGTATGCATGCAGCTACTGTCTAAGCCCGGAGTCCACCTCAAGGTTAGAAATCCAGAACCTGAAAAGTCCCCACAATTTATCTGAAGGAGACCCCTCCAGGGACAGCCAAAGCAGCATTGGTTCTTGGTCAGAGATTCCCCTTGGGAGGATAGATATCTGTTGGATTTGGGAGAGAGACCTATAGGTGGCAGAGTGACACGTGAAGGAACTGTCGAGGGGATGTCTCCACCTCCACAGATCCGTCAGTCCATAAGCCTCTGCCCAGCTGAAGAGGTCCGATGAGGAGCCCCCATGGAGGTGAAACTGTCAAGCTCAGGGTTAGGTGGCATATTGAAATCCCCTATAAAAATCATGTTGTCTGTACCGTACTTGGCAATGATGGAAGTAAGCTTATGGAGCAACTTAATAGAGGCAGGGGGAGGTATATAAAGTCCCACCAGCACAACATCTAAGCATTCCACCATAGCATAAATCACAACATATTGTCCATCTGGGACAAGCACCAGGTCCATAAGTCTAAAGGGTAAAGATTTACCTATCAAAACACTCACACCCCTGGCAAAATTTGAATAGCTTGAGTGATACCGATGGCCCAGCCAGGGTTTTTTAAGACTGAGGGTCTTCCTCCCCACTAGATGGGTCTCCTGGAACACACAGATATGAGGGTTATAGGTCCTTAAAGACTGGAATACCAAGGACCGCTTTATTGGAGAGTTAAGGCCTCTGGTGTTCCAGAAGATCACAGTAAAGGACGCCATCAGAGCACCAGGACCAACATCATAGGAGGAGACTCAGGGATCAGTACCAGCCGAGATAGATCATAACCACATGGCAGGATGCCAGCCATCGAATTGCCCATTGAGATTAAGAACAAAATAGGTACGACTAGTTCTGTCACATACACCCATTCATAGAAAACAAGAAAATAACAAAGAAAAAAACAGAACACCCCCCCCCCCACCCTACCGACCTTCCCAAAACTGTGAGCGGTATACCTTCCCAACCCAGGCACAGCAAACTGCCATGCAATGGAGGCAACATGTGCAAGAGGCATACAGTCATAACAGCTAGGGTAATAAATGGATAAATGGAGTGCAGGTCACACAGCAAGCTGGGTGTACAGAACTTGTTACAGTCCACAGGAACTTCCTGGGTGGCTAATAAACATTTGAGGACAAACATAGCTCAGCTTCCACGAGGCAACAGGTGCTGGAACTAGGACTTATGCCAGACATATAAAGGTCAACAGGACCATATAAACTGAGAGATCATGGCTCAATTACCCAGCCGGCCCAGTGAGAGTGGAAAGGAGGTGATGAGGATCAGTTCCCACCACTGGCAAAAACCTGGTAAGCCGCAGGGCGTCCCAAAAGAAAAGGATCCAGTAGTATATGTGAGGCCATAGATAGTCCAGGGAAGTATGAGGTTGTAGCCTTCATCACCCTATACGAACAGTATCCAGCCAGGAGGACGCCTCCTCAGGTGACGTGAAGAAGTGCACCCGATCTTCATCTTGAACCCGGAGTCTCGCTGGGAAAAGCATACTATACTTAAAGTTTTTGGCACAGAGGCGGGTTCAGACACGGTCAAATAATTTCCGTAATCGGTTCGTTTCAATAGAATAGTCAGGGAATATCAGGAGTTTAGTATTTTAAAATTTTAGCTCACCCACATTACAAGCCTCCTGCAGTACCAGATCCCTGTTCCGGAAGTTCAGAAGTTTGAGAGTATGAGGGTGTATGAGGGTGCGCGGTGGTGCCCCCTGAGGGCCTCTGACTGGGGGAATACGGTGGGCATGCTCCACCACAAACTGAGGTGAGAAGGAGGCTTGGGGGAGTGGGAATGGGGTCATTACCTTCCACTCCCTCCGGCAGTCCAAGGATCCGCAAGTTATTGCGACAGTTTCGATTCTCCGCGTCCTCCTCTCTGGCCTCCAGGTGTTTGACCTTGGCTTTCAGTGTGTGTAGGTCTGCCGAGTGGTCCCTTTGCACGTCCTCACCCGAGGAGACCCATTGCTCCACCTCTGCCATGCGGCCCCTGGAATGTATCCAGGTCTTGGCGGATCAGTCCGAGCTCCGTGTAGACATGATCTATTTTGTCCATCAGTGTGGGACGGCAAGCAGTAATAGCCTGCATTAAGTCAGCAAACTCAGAGGAGGACGCAGAGGTCTCCGGTGCTGAATGAGACTCAGTCATCATGCACGTCTCCTCAGGCTGCTCTGTCTGCATGGCCAGGGTAGTACAGACAGTTTCTGCTGCTCTGCTCTAGACTTCCGGTAGATCCTTCAGTGGGTTGTTTTTCCGAGAAGAACCCCGCTTTCTGTATCCAGGCATGGAGGAACAGAATGGGATAGGCAAACACAGCTTTCCAGGGAGATAACACATGTCCTGCACTCAATATGATCAGGATAAATGCACCGGATGGTGAGCAGCTCTAAAACACGTCCGCTACCTGTACCATCTTGGACACGCCCCCAGGGGTGAACAAGTTTAGTTAGTAGTTTCCATGAGGTCTGAGGTTTTATACACAGGTTGGGTTCTTTAATTTTTTTTTAAATGCTACTTCCTGCTAACCTGTCTATGTCTGGCGATGTCTACTTCACTTAACTGATAATCCAAATTATTGCAAAATTTTTGGTGGATGATGCAAGAATTTCATTTCATGATCTACACTTTTCCTACGGTCTGTTGGATTTTGTATCTGTGAAGTTCTAATAGAGCTTATATGGAATTAGAAAATATCACGTTGAGCTGCATTTTTACCTCTCCCCCCCCCCCCCCCCAAAGGCAGCAGTAAGATGGTATACACATGCTGCAGCAATGATACATTGCATCATAGCACGCAAAAATGATCCCCTGTTACATTCAGCAGCACCGCCCCCGAATGTGACTCATGCACCTGAAAAAGGCCACGCCACAAAAACATGCATTTCTTGCTAGTTCAGGCTTTTAGGAATTAAATCAGGAGGTGAAGAGGTATCATAGCGACTCTTCACCACCTGTCAAATGCCCTCTGACAAGCCATCCACTGTAGATCACTCTTGAGAGGGCTAACACTGTCCTAAATGATTGTGCTTTCAGTAATAAAAACCTTATTGCACTACTTGCATTATGTCCCCATGCATACACCTACGTTGTTGTGAATATATTGATATATGGTATCAGGTCTGACCAGTCTGGGCAGGTGTGACCACCACCTCCTTCCATGTCACCTGTTTTCTAATGAATCACCACGCTCCACTTAGGTTCTAGTTGGCCAGACTACCTAGCAACCAGTGAATATACACTTGTGACCTCCCACTAGAAATACAAAGCTGCAAATATTTATTTAAGTGTGATTATAATGGAGTAAGGTGCGGGTCAGGGAGCTTGTACAATCAGCTGGTAATTCAGCCTGGAGGTAGGGTTGTTTTTGTCTGGCGAGGTGTTGTATATTGCGATACTCGCTGCCAGTTCAAGTGGCTCGTGTGCAGAGTCAAGGGTGTAAAAACTGCCTTATGTTCAGGTTGTAAACAATGTCATTAACCCAAAGTAAAGGTCAGGTAGTCAGCGTTTGTGAAGGCTTTACAAAGGGATGGGGCCTGCAGGACAATGCACATACACAATGTGCAGCAATGTTTTTGCAGGTGCTACCTCTATAGGTGAATATTGAGTTCATCTAAAACTAAACTCTAGGCTGATACAAAAGACACAACTTAAAGGCATAGTCCACCTTATGCAAAAATGTAATAAATGCACCTATATTATTAAAATTAAAAATGTGCATTTATTGAATGTTTGCATTGAAGCCTGCAGAGCATTGCTACCATGATCAGTGCTCCTGCACGGTTTACTTCCAGTCTCTCTGTTCTCAGCCATAACATACAGAGCAATAAAAACATGAGGACGAGTCTAACTCTTTCCCACTGTTCTGGAATTATTTCTGATTGGGACTCTAAAAAAGGAAGTTAATACTGCAGCTGCAGGATCAGATTCATAGGAAGAACAGCCCGCAGCAGAGAACAGAAAGAATAGGCGCAGGGCTGGCATGAGTGAAGTAAACATACCATTTAGGTATGGCCCTTTAAGATTTAAGAGGAGGGGTGGAGCTGGCAACAGGAAGAGGAGGGGCAACAGCCCCAGAAGGATTCAGTTCTGCTTGAGAGAAGTTCCCGCCCTCCCTCCCTAACTTTCTTTCAGGTATTCGATAAATTTTTACAGGTTGGCTTGGACGTCGTAGCATTGGCGGATGTTGGCTGACGTAGGTATAGAGAAGAAACCCCCTCCCCACAGAGAAGTTGATGCGGGACCCATTGGAGATATGGGCCCGTTTGTTAATATTCCTTATAAGTGATGTAAGGAATATGGTGGATGACTGCGCTGCGGTAATATTTTGTCTCTGAGCTAGCATGTCAGCTTGAGGCCTAGTTACAGTTTATATGACCGCAGTGCACGAGTTTTGATTACGTTAAAACGGGTGGGGGGGGGGGGTAAGGTCCTACAGTCCTACGTCAGGGTTTTTCTTCATTGGTATGATGTTATTGGTTATTTATTGGTTATTTATTTGTTTATAAGAGTTCATTTATATTTTGATATTTAATAAAGGAGGCTGCTACGGCCTAATTTACACTCCAGTTCAGTGTGGTTTCCGTTAATGGGAATGGTAAGGGTGGGAGTGTATAACTGGGTAGCACAAAATGAGTTATGTTGTACTTAGTCATGCAATTACTGTGTTTAAAATGTCCGTTCAGTGCCAAAATGTATTATCACATGTTATTTTATACATAGACAAGAAAGGGATGGTGTGAGATGTTATTAAAAACTAACAAATAGAAATATGTTATTAAAATCTAACAAATAGAAATATATTATTAAAAGCTAGCAAATAGAACAATTGCAAAAGTAAAACCTTGAGAGGGGAGGGGGAGTAGAGAAAGAGAGAGCTTAGGTGAAGGTTACAGAACACATTTTAACAGTGCGAACAAAATGAAGTCTCTTGTGCTTAAATGAACAATACAGTGAATGTCCGTGTCACCCACTCAATCCATAACAAAAGGAAACATTACATTTACTTAAAAAAATAAAATAAAAAAATAAACTGTTTTGACTACTTAGGTTAAAAACAGAGGTTTTATTTGCATACATTTTCAAATACATGTGAAAGCCAAATTGCTTCATCAATGCACCTCTAATAAGTGTAGTCCCTCAAGCTGAACTATCTGCATTTCCCAGTTATGGGAACATATATAGCATTAGCAAAGAGCAGGCTCACCTGTAGCAATGCAAAAGCAAAGAGCAGGCTCACCTGTAGCAATGCAAAAGCAGAGGGCAGGCTCACCTGTAGCAATGCAAAAGCAGAGGGCAGGCTCACCTGTAGCGCTGCAAAAGCAGAGGGCAGGCTCACCTGTAGCAATGCAAAAGCAGAGGGCAGGCTCACCCGTAGCAATGCAAAAGCAGAGGGCAGGCTCACCTGTAGCGATGCAAAAGCAGAGGGCAGGCTAATATGTAGCAATGTAAAAGTAGAGAGTGGGCTCACCTGTAGCAATGCAAAAGCAGAGAGCAGGCTCACCTGTAGCAATGCAAAAGCAGAGAGCAGGCTCACCTGTAGCAATGCAAAAGCAGAGAGCAGGCTCACCTGAAGCAATGCAAAAGCAGCGGGCAATCTAATATGTAGCAGCGCAAAAGCAGAGTGGGCTCACCTGTAGCAATGCAAAAGCAGAGAGCAGGCTCACCTGTAGCAATCACCTGCAGGCAGCCCTTTCCTCCTTAAAAGGTGTAGCACACACCAGAAACCCAGATATTACCTTTACAAGGCAGCTGAAGACTTCCAGTGTGTGTCTGTTGTGGCACGGTGAGCCTATGCCAAGGTCTAAAATGGCAGTCTAGGCGAGAGTTTTGAGGAAACAAGCACATTAACCCCTTCACAACTAAGGGTAAAACAAATCTTAATGCCTAAGCACAGTTTTGCAGAGTTGACATGTCTTAGTAGTGGTAGTGTCTTAGTAGTGGTCTTAGTAGTGGTAGTGTCTTAAAGGTGGCTCCTTGCTGGGGCCTTTCCCTGCATGACTGTCCTCCTATTGAAGTCTCAGAGTCTGCCAATTTAATTTGCAACTACCTAAGGGTGTCCTGGACCTAACCCTCTTCCCCCCAAAAATACAAAAGGGACTGTTAAAAGAAATAAAATCTCTTTTGCATCCAAGAAGTGTCTGGCGCCCAATGACTTTCACCATATTTGCACCCGCTATGCCTCACAACCCACCACATATTGAAGGATGTCAGCTATCTTTGGCCTTGGAGGTCCTCATTAGACTGGACAAGGTCAGAGACCTTGCTACACTTGCTTCAGATGCATTCAGAGAAAGACTTTACCAGGCAGGGTAGCCCCAATGGGCCATCTACAGAACCTGACTTGAGTGGATGGAGTAATGTCCTGGTTGTGACAGATCATTTCACTCGATACGCCCAAGCTTTCCCCACTAGGGACTAGGGATGAGCCGAACACCGCTCGGTTCAGTTCGCAGCAGAACATGCGAACAGGCAAAAAATTTGTTTGAACACACGAACACCGTTAAAGTCTATGGGACACAAACGTGAAAAAACACAAGTGCTAATTTTAAAGGCTTATATGCAAGTTATTGCCATAAAAAGTGTTTGGGGACACGCTGTTTTATCGGGAGCAGTGATTTTAATAATGCTTAAAGTGAAGGATTAAAAATAAAATATTCCTTTGAATATCATGCCTGGGGGTGTCCTTAGTATGCCTGTAAAGTAGCACATCCTTCCCATGTTTATAACAGTGCCACAGCAAAATTACATTTCTAAAGGAAAAAATGGCATTTAAAACTGCTCGTGGCTGTAATGTATTGTCGGATCCTGGCAATATAGATACAAATATCTCCAACTTGACCATACAGCAACCCACGCTTCATGTTCTGGATTAAGAGAAAGTTGTAGGCTTAGCAGAGATCACACATATATAAAAAAGGGGAGTTTAAAATTTCATGCCACATCCTATAGTACAGAAAGTCAAAAGAGAATCCCCTAAGGGTTTGGACTTTAAAGGCATGTATAGTATATAACCCCAAATATAGTATAAGATAGTGTATGTTTGAGAAAAAACGTTTTATTGCAAAAAATTATATACAAAAACATTTGACAAAATTACAATGTAAAAACTTTTTGAAATGTTCAAACAGCAGTTTATGCATAAAGTACGATATATAGGTGTATATTTTTTGTATAAGCGTTGACTCACACCTGACGCGTTTCGGAGGTTTTTACAACTTTCCTCCTTCTTCAGAGGTAGGAGCGCAACATTTCTAATATCTAAAGGATATTATAGTAAAACAGTTTGTCAAAACAGGGGAAGATAAACCTTGATGTATATCTAATATAATAAAGTATAATGATGTTTCCAACATCGAGAGACAAAACAATTTTTTGCATAGAATATACACATAAGAGGAAGTATTCACATACCGTTTACAGGAATATTTCGGTGTAGTTAAAAGCAATGGCTGGGAGAGGGAGCTTCTTGGCCTAAAGTTTCTTGAGATGATGAGATTGGAGCAAGGATTGGTGTCCATGCATTAGATATGACAACTCATAGAGATTGTGTCATATATATAGGATTGATTGAAATCCCAGAGATTTTTTATTTTTATTTGCAAATGTCCTGGCACGATAGCAGCAGGGGGGCGTCCGTGAGACACACTGGGGTCGAGTATGAGAGCCCTGGTAAATCAAGAATTGTATAAGTAATTGTACAAGGTAAGATATGGTATATGAATTCTACATGTTTGTTCGCACAGACCTGTATTATAGATCTGTGAGCGTATCTTCATCAAACTTGCACTGGTGGTGGGATATCGATGGACATGCGGAAACTATGGAGAGAAAAACAATCAAAGATGTCCAGATCAAAGAATCATAGCCACCAATGAATGTCCCTCACAACTAGTCCCCACAGAAAAATCTCTATATTCTTGGAAGGTGTGATGGGGCATGTGGATGTATTGTAGCTAAATTCGCATGCATATATGTTTTGTTGAGTCCACCATATGTGTATCTCTTAATTCGCACTTTTCCCCCACAGGGACGGCTTATATTGTAATTGTACTCAAGCCTTCCAAATGGCTTGTTTGTAATTATGTGTAGCAATAGTATTATATATGCATCCCAACTTAGAAACAAGCATGTCACATCTTATGTATACCAATCGTCCAATCAAGACTGCAATGGTGTTTAAAATGTGGAGATCCCACCCAGAAGGCGAAAAAGACATGTCATGAAAGTTTGTTCAAAAGTGACGGTAAAACAAATCTTAATGCCTAAGCACAGTTTTGCAGAGTTGACATGTCTTAGTAGTGGTAGTGTCTTAGTAGTGGTCTTAGTAGTGGTAGTGTCTTAAAGGTGGCTCCTTGCTGGGGCCTTTCCCTGCATGACTGTCCTCCTATTGAAGTCTCAGAGTCTGCCAATTTAATTTGCAACTACCTAAGGGTGTCCTGGACCTAACCCTCTTCCCCCCAAAAATACAAAAGGGACTGTTAAAAGAAATAAAATCTCTTTTGCATCCAAGAAGTGTCTGGCGCCCAATGACTTTCACCATATTTGCACCCGCTATGCCTCACAACCCACCACATATTGAAGGATGTCAGCTATCTTTGGCCTTGGAGGTCCTCATTAGACTGGACAAGGTCAGAGACCTTGCTACACTTGCTTCAGATGCATTCAGAGAAAGACTTTACCAGGCAGGGTAGCCCCAATGGGCCATCTACAGAACCTGACTTGAGTGGATGGAGTAATGTCCTGGTTGTGACAGATCATTTCACTCGATACGCCCAAGCTTTCCCCACTAGGGACTAGGGATGAGCCGAACACCGCTCGGTTCAGTTCGCAGCAGAACATGCGAACAGGCAAAAAATTTGTTTGAACACACGAACACCGTTAAAGTCTATGGGACACAAACGTGAAAAAACACAAGTGCTAATTTTAAAGGCTTATATGCAAGTTATTGCCATAAAAAGTGTTTGGGGACACGCTGTTTTATCGGGAGCAGTGATTTTAATAATGCTTAAAGTGAAGGATTAAAAATAAAATATTCCTTTGAATATCATGCCTGGGGGTGTCCTTAGTATGCCTGTAAAGTAGCACATCCTTCCCATGTTTATAACAGTGCCACAGCAAAATTACATTTCTAAAGGAAAAAATGGCATTTAAAACTGCTCGTGGCTGTAATGTATTGTCGGATCCTGGCAATATAGATACAAATATCTCCAACTTGACCATACAGCAACCCACGCTTCATGTTCTGGATTAAGGTGATCATCACAAGCAGGTCTGCAGTCAGGACGTCTATTCGGCAGTCACCGTCTGGAAGGCGCTTGATCAGTCTTTCCTTGGTTGTTTTAGTGGGACACTACTAGGGTGCCCACGTGTCCCGGATTGCCCGGGACAGTCCCGCAATTAGTAGGTCTGTCCCGGGTCCCGGGCACCCTCATTCCGGGACAATACAATGTCCCGGAATGATACTGACAGAGTGAGCAAACCCTGCGGTAGCGCTGATAGTCACTCCGCCTCCGCCTCCACCTGATACTCTACTGGCCACTGGTTGCTACAGCCGCCTGGCGTGTAGCAACCAGTGACGTAATAGATGCGACTCCCTGCTCAGCACTCAAAGCGGAGGAGGAGTTAACTTCCTCCTCCTGCGCGCCTAGTGCTCTCCACCACGCTGGATGACCTCCCCCTCCTCTATCCTCTGCTGGCAAGTGACACTGCGTCTGGGCTAGGTGTCAGTGGGGGCCCCACTCACGGAATCCCAAAGAAGAGTCTCACCTCACTTCCAGTCTCCACAGGGATCTCTACTGGGCACCTGACCCTTCACAGCACAGAGCAGCTGACACCAGCGATGTTCCCCGATCAGTGTGATCACACAGTAAGTGTTATTCTAGTAGTGGGGAGCAGCCAGTCTCTGCCCACACCATGAGGAGAATTGCAGGGGACACACTGGATTGTCAGAGGGAGTTGTAGGAGTTCTATAAAGCTGTCTGATAGATGAGCCTGTGCCTCCTTGTCAGTCCATTTCTGCACCTCCCCCTCCCTAACCTGCCTGCTTGGAATGCTCCGCGGTGGCTGTGCTAGAAGAATCATAAATCACTGTGATAGGACCATGAAGGAGTGCTGGGAGGGAGAGGGGGATGTACAGCTGTCAGTGTGTTTGTACATGTCTACTGCCTGTGTGTGTGCTACACTGAGACATGTGACAAACCTGGCAGAGAGACCCTTCACACACTCACAGCATGTCACAGTACACAGGCAGTCCCTGACCTGGAGACCAGTCCCTCTCCTTCACCCACTACTGTGTATGGCATCTCCCTGATTAATAGGGACAGTCCCTGTTTTATAAACCAGCCCCTCTGTCCTTTTATTGTCTTCTGTCCCTCTTCCAAGTGTAACTGTCATAGTTCTAATCCCTGTTTGGTAAGCAGTCCCTGATGTACAGAGAAGGTCCATGTTATAGACAGTCCATTAAAGAAACGCTCCTTATTATCCACTTGCTCTCCGAAAGATTTACCCCTCATTAATGACCAGGCCATTTTTTGCAAAAAGTCACTGCGTTATTTTAACTGACAATTGCGCAGTCATGCAACGCTGTAACCAAATAAAAATAAAAGATGTCCCTTTTCTTCCCACAAATAGAGATTTCTTTTGGTGGTATTTGATCACCTCTGCGGTTTTTATTTTTTGCACAATAAACAAAAAAAAGACTGTTAATTAAAAATAAATAAATAAATAAAAAAAAAAGAGAAAACATTTTTTTTCTTTCTGCTATAAAACATCCAATTTAAAAAAAAATAATCAAATTTCTTCATCAATTTAGGCTAATCTGTATTCTGCTACATATTTTTGGTAAAAAAATCCCAATAAGCGTATATTGATTGGTTTGCGCCTATATGTTTATAGCATCTACATGGAACATTTATGGAATTTTTATTTATTTTTCTTCTACTCGTAATGGTGGCAAAAAGCGACTTATAGCAGGACTGTGATGTTGCAGTGGACAAATTGGACACACTGCATCTGGTGACAAGCTCAGGGTTCCCAATGATTCGGCATTATGGTGAGTGGAACTATTTCATTATAATGCAGTAATAGAAATAATGTGATTTCATCATCCTGACACCATATCAAGCATGGTGTCAGGATGATTAAAGTGCTAAAACTGGCCATTCACTAGACAAATAACCCGCTGCCAAATTTCCCATCAAACCCTCGAGACTACATACCACCTCGCACACCACCACCCATCCGCCAGTTGCCTCCACCCCCTGGTCATTGGCAAAATTTTGTTCCATGAAACAGGTCCCTCAAGAAGGGGGGGGGGGGGGTGTCCCTGAATGGCAGTTTGGAAATGTGGTCACCCTAGACACTACTGTATGTACAGACAGCTTTACTTTGGGAACACTTCACTGCATTTCTATTTGAACACTGTACATAGGCATCTTTAGCTGCAGTAAACACAAGATATACCACCACTCTGTTACTACACCTTATTGCATACCTCCCAACTTTTCGAGATGGGAATGAGGGACACCTATTAGCAAATGTATGCAGGCATAGGACACACCCCTTACCACGCCCCCTTAAAGGAGAATTGTACAAAAAAACGAGATTGCTTAAACCCACAAGTGCTTTTTTTTACCACTACTATTCCTTTATATTGGCTTTTGAAATTTACAAATGCAGCCATTTAGAAATCAGATGAAAGGTTTAGGACTGGGAAACACTTTTTGATAGATAAAAAGTGCATTTTATATACATCTATATAGATCAGACCAAAATGAGGGACAAATGAGGAGGAATGAGGGACAGAGGGACATTGCTCCAAATCAGGGACAGTCAATCGAAATCAGGGACAGTTGGGAGCTATGCTTATTGGATAGAGTTAATGAGCAGCTGGTGAAGACCATCAGATCTGCAACGGGGACATTCTGTCTTTGCTACTTAAAGGCCCCTAAAAAAGGTTGAACAGGCCGGCCTGGGTTTCTCTTTCCAGAAATATTGTCAGAATCTATGCTTAACTTTCAGGTTATGTTCAAGTGATATTCCATTGTACATATGTATATATAGTATCCTGTTGTTGCCAACTGTCTTAACTGTTTTACTGGGGGAATCATTCTACTGAGCTGGTGCTGTTATCCAAACCTCAGTTGAACCATTACCCCTCTTGTACAACTATATCTTATCTAAAAGCATTCCAGTAAACGTTAACAGAATATAAACATATTGAGTGCTGTCTTATAACTCAAAGATGTTGCAAGGTTGTCTGAACCCAGAGTGTCAGGTGGGCTGGAATGTTCACAGGGTCATCGTGATGCAGATGAACAGGTAAATCCAATCAGTCCCCAAGGGGGCCATGCTACACACACATATATATATATATTTCAAACAGGTACGGTGAACAGCACAACAGGTATATATTGAGTGCAAAGCAATCAGACTGTCCCACCGGTCATATAAAGAAAGAATTCAATCAGGGATTACTGCACTTAAAATTATTGAAAGCCCATAGAAATTTACAAAAATGTACAAAAATTACAAAAATCTCGGAAAGACTTCGTTCCCGAGATTTCCGGAGGTCAGCAGAGCTGTCCTCGGCCTTTCCGTGCATTTCCGAACGGCGATGTTCGGCTCGGCTCGGCTCCGGCGCCCCTCCCACCTCAGGCCAAACGCAGTACTGCACACCGCTTTGGCCTGAATCAAGCTCATTTTGCAAGACAACACTCACAAACCGAGTTAGATTTTTAAAAATACGGTGCTCGTTAACCGCGTTACTCGCAATCCGAGGTTCCACTGTATATAGATCTCTCTCTCTCTCTCTCTCTCTCTCTCTCTCTCTTTCTCTCTCTATATATATATATATATATATATATATCTATATACATTTTTAAATATGTATATTACAAGGGGGTTACAGTTCAGCACAGTGTGCATAAACTTATAGTTGCATCAAAAATAATATTAGACCAGAGTCACGCAACTTCCACAATGGGAGAAAATACAAAGATACAACATACATTAAAACATACAAATTAAAGAGCAAATTTTGCCACAATACTCACTTTTAATCTGAAGCTATCTACTGCAGTACTTCTTTTCCACCACTAAATGTCCCCAGTCTTCCAAGTTGAATGAGAACCAGCCTCGTTCAGCCCACTCCTTTTTTAGCCAGGCTGTCACTGACCTACCCCAGCCAGTGAATGAATAGTGAAGGAGAAGCAGCACAGTGATGAGTTCATCTCTCGGTATCCTCCTATCAGCATGCTCTTTGTCAGTTAGAAGTGATTGGCTTCTTGTGCTGCTTCTCCCTCTCTCAGTCAGAGCTCAGTAGTACAGGGACTAAAAAAGGCAGATACCAGGTCAAATTTGGGTACACATTCACTGATTTTTATTTTTGTCTGCAATGTATAGGAAAACGTGCTTTGAAGGGTGTTTTTTGCAGTGTATTAAAAGCATTCCAAGTGATATAATCATCAAAATAAACTGGTTCCATTCTGTCATTGATTTTAATGCCATCACCTAATTTTGCAGTTTAAAATACTTGTAGTGTTTATTTAAGGTGCTTGTGAATCCACTTCTTGGGTGTAATGCTGGGTGTAGTTCTTCTTAATGATTGAGCTACATAAATCAATACGCATTTGGAAAGTAGCTCAGTGCTGGCCTCCCATTTAATTTTCTGCCCTCTGAAAGTTGAAGTCTATACTTTAAAGCTGGCATAGAGCTATATACAGTATACTTGAAAGGCGTATATAGAAATTATTTTTGTAATTTTATCTAACCAGTTTTATTATCCAGGCACTCCTGTCAGACAGCATACTCAGGTCCAGCAGCAGCAAAACACACCCTCGCCTGCTGATTGGACAATGAAGAAGCAGAAGCATACTTATGAAGTTATCACTCTACTCACTCTGCTTTGTCCTCCTGTTGCCATGTGTACTGTTGCAGAACTTGATTGGCTCCTAGTGCTGCCCCTTCCTCCCACATCTAAATTCTGCATGATAGTGGGATATCATTTTTTTAAATTATGTTTTTTGTTGAACGTTTTCAAACAATATTACATTTGTCTTATAATGATAATTTTAAATTAGTCAAATGTGTATATTTATTTCTATACCTGTATGAGATAAAATATAATAGGTGTTTAACCACTTCAGCCCTGGACCATTTGGCAGCCAAAGGACCAGGCCCCTTTTTGCGATTCGGCACTGCGTCGCTTTAACTGACAATTGCACGGTCGTGCGACGTGGCTCCCAAACAAAATTGGCATCCTTTTTTTCCCACAAATAGAGCTTTCTTTTGGTGGTATTTGATCGCCCCTGCGGTTTTTATTTTTTGCTCTATAAACAAAAATAGAGCGACAATTTTGAAAAAAATTCAATATTTTTTACTTTTTGCTATAATAAATATCCCCAAAAAATATATAAAAAAACATTTTTTTTCCTCAGTTTAGCTCCATCTGACTTTTTCCATCGATCCTGCTCTCAAATTTTCTGACAACAAAATCCAATCGGACTTTTTCCAATCGTGTTTCGAGAATTCCGACGGACAAAGTGCCACGCATGCTCAGATCAAATTACGAGACCAAGGCTATTGGCTACTAGCCTCTACGTAGTTCCGTCGTACGCAACGAACGTCACCACGTTCAGAATGATCGAATTTTCCGACAACTTTGTCCGACCATGTGTATGCAACACCAGTGTCGGACAAAACCCGTCGGAAAAAATCTGACGGATTTTGTGGTCGGAATTCCCGACCGTGTGTACAGGGGCTTATAGGGTATAAAGTCCTAATTTTAGAAGGTCGCAATTTCTGCGTTCTGAGGGCATTTCTGTAAGCTCCTTTTTGATGAGCCCTCTTATTTTCTAAATCTCAAAAATGTTGATTTTTTTGGAGACAGATAGAGCTTTCTTTTGGTGGTATTTAATCAGCCCTGTTTTTTGTATTTTTTGCAAACAAAAAAAGACCTAAAATGTTGATTTTTTTTTCTTAGTGTCTCTTATAACATTTTGTAAATAAGTTGTTTTTCCTCTATCACTGATGTGCACTGTTGGGCAATGATAAATTGGCACATCCGTACAACGGAAGGGGCTGAGCTGTGACAAACAGGGGGAGGGGGGAGAAGGGTGGGCAAGGGAATCGTTACTGTTGGGCCCTGCGTGGCCTATTGACTGGGCTGCTGTTATGTTAACACGGCCCAGTAGTTGATGTATGTTGTCTGTGTTGGAAAACGTAATAAACAGAAATAAAAAAATAAATAAAATGATAAGGTGGCACTGATGGGCACTGATGAGGAGGTACTTATATGCAGCACTGATGTGTGGCACTGATGGGCACTTATAGGTGGCACTGATGGGCACTGATAGGTGGCACTGATGAGGAGGCACTGATGGGCACTGACAGGCATCACTAATGGGCACTGAAAGGCAGCACTGATGGGCACCGACAAGCATCACTGATGGGCACTGATTGGCAGCACTGGTGAGCACTGACAGGCATCTCTGATGGGCACTGAAGGGCAGCACTGATGGGACTGCACTGATCATCAGGACACTGATGATCAGTGCCCTCATAGTCAGTGCAGTTGTCCCCGCTGAGGAATGCCGCTTACCGGCTCTCCTCTCCTCACGTGCTGTCAGCATGAGGAGAGGAATGGCAATAACCTGCATGTCCTGTTTACTTTGTGATCAGCTGTGATTGGACACAGCTGATCACATGGTAAACAGTCTACGTCGAGTTGCACAACAACAAACACCGTACCGCGCATCCCCCAGGTGCACATGCGTGGCAGAATGGGAGGACATCATACGACGTCATCCCAGAACGAGAGTGCTCCACCCGTCAGTCATTTCACTATATGGCAGGCGGGAAGCAATTAAATCGGTATGCATCTGCGTGAGTGTTGACAGTAACCCAGGAAGTGAAAACAGCCCAGAACCCCCATATTATGGAAAAATAAAACTTTATCTGGCCTTAGATGAATTAAAATTTGGTTGTTTCAGCAGGAATTAGTCAAATCTCGATCCATATGTGGCTGCTCCTGCTCAACAGAAGTCGATCTGACAATCTGACAGTATTCTCACTATCAAAAAACATTGTTCATCGTGAAAGATTCCTCTGTCCACATCGATTGTGTGGATGGGGGAATAGGTTTTTTTATTTTCTGTTCAGCCTGCTGGCTGAATGCAGAATTTTATTCATCTATGGCAGTGGCGACTGGTGGTAATTCAATTACCACCAGTCGCCACTGCCATAGATGAATGGTCATTCGGTGCACTTACCCTATCTATTGCATGCATCATGGGTGGCTTCCCCTACTCTCCTCTGTGGGCATCACAAGCAGCTTCTCCTTCCCCTGCTTGGTGGCTTCCATCTCCTCCCTCCTCCTAGGTGGCCAATCAGAATGCTTCTCCTTTCGGCCAATTGGGAAGTGGGTCTCAACTGGGTGGGCTCCAAGCGCATTCTCTGCGCCCCAAGCCCACCCTATTTTGAAGCCTATTATAGCTTCTGGCTCTAATCAGTGCAAGGCACACATTGTTTGGGGCGCGGCGCCCATGCGCTCTTAATGGACGGGCCACCCCTGATCTATGGCCAGCCTATGGCCCTGTGTGAATGGGCTTTGGGCTTGTGTCATGAATAGGGATGAGCCGAACACCCCCGGGTTCGGTTCGAACCAGAACCTTCGAACGGACCGAAAGTTCGCGCGAATTTTCGAACCCTATACGTTATAATGGACGCGAACGTTCAAATCAAAAGTGCTAATTACAACGGCCAATATGCATGTTAATGTCATAAAACAGGTTTGGGGACCCGGGTCCTGCCCCAGGGGACATATATCAATGCAAAAAGAACTTTTAAAAACTAACGTTTTTTCGGGAGCAGTCATTTTAATGATGCATAAAGTGAAAAAAAAAAGTGACATTTTCCTTTAAATATGGTACCTGGGGGGTGTCCAAAGTATGCCTGTGAAGTGGCATGTGTTTCCCGTGTTTAGAACTGTCCTTGCACAAAATGACATTTGTAAAGGAAAAAAAGAAGCCATTTAAAACCACTTGCGGCTTTAGGTTTGATCTTAAGTAGAATCTGAACAGGTACATTATGAAGTGTAGCTCCATCCCAAAAAAATCTATTTTTAAGCTTTTTGGAGAACATAGGGAGGGGTTATCACCCCTGTAACATTTGCTGTCTTTGCACATCTGTTCAGAACATGTCACCTCACTTTCCGTCCCAATGACAAATGTTTTTGGAAAAGTGGGGTTTTAATTGAAACAAGGATTGGTGATAAAGTATCAGTAGAGAGGAGATACCTTTTTCCCAAATTAAATCTAACAGGATAGAATTTCCCTTCCTAGGGGTAGATTTCCTCTCACTTCCTGTTTTCTCTTTCCATTTGCAAGTAGGAGTCGTTTGTAAGTTGGATGTTTGAAAGTAGGGGCCTGGCGTATATACTCTGCAGAAATTTGCCCTATTAGATGTTGGTGTAGCCACAAGACTGGTGGGCACAGGAATGGGCCCTGCTGTGAGTTAATAGATCAAGATTTGTAATTGCATGCACCTGTTGAACAGGGCAGAAAAATTGGGGGTGGTGGACGGTTTTGCCACAAGACTGTAAGCTCTCACAGTTACTCTTGGTGGGCGCAGGAATGGGCCCTGCTGTGAGTTATTAGATCAAGATTTGTAATTGCAAGCACCTGATGAACAGGGCAGAAAAATTGGGCCTTTGGCGGTGGTGGTGGACGGTGTTGCCACAAGACTGTAGGCCCTCATAGTTACTCTTGGTGGGCGCAGGAATGGGCCCTGCTGTGAGTTATTAGATCAAGATTTGTAATTGCAAGCACCTGATGAACAGGGCAGAAAAATTGGGCCTTTGGCGGTGGTGGTGGACGGTGTTGCCACAAGACTGTAGGCCCTCATAGTTACTCTTGGTGGGCGCAGGAATGGGCCCTGCTGTGAGTTATTAGATCAAGATTTGTAATTGCAAGCACCTGATGAACAGGGCAGAAAAATTGGGCCTTTGGCGGTGGTGGTGGACGGTGTTGCCACAAGACTGCAGGCCCTCATAGTTACTCTTGGTGGGCGCAGGAATGGGCCCTGCTGTGAACTATTAGATCAAGATTTGTAATTACCGGCCCCTGTTAAACAGGGGCTGAAAAATTGTGCCTTAGGCACTGGTGCTGGTGCCACAACACTGCAACCCCTCACAGAGACTGTACTTGGAGCACAGCAGTCACACGTGTTGCGAAGCATTTTTTTAAAAAATTGTAAGTACACGCCCCTGTTAAACAGGGCTGAAAAATTGTGCCTTAGGCACTGGTGCCACAACACTGCAACACGGCCCTCACAGAGACTGTACTTGGAGCACAGCAGTCACACGTGTTGCGAAGCATTTTTTTTAAAAATTGTAAGTACACGCCCCTGTTAAACAGGGGCTGAAAAATTGTGCCTTAGGCACTGGTGCTGGTGCCACAACACTGCAACACGGCCCTCACAGAGACTGTACTTGGAGCACAGCAGTCACACGTGTTGCGAAGCATTTTTTTTAAAAATTGTAAGTACACGCCCCTGTTAAACAGGGGCTGAAAAATTGTGCCTTAGGCACTGGTGTGGTGGCATGGATCATTGAGGAGGAGGAAGAGGATAGTCAGTGAACATAAGAGGACAGTCACTCAGCATCAGCATAGGCAGTCTTGAAGGGATGTGACATTAAAAATTATTCGGTTATATCCGCCTCAGGTGCCTGGTAGCTGGTGGTGATCCAAGACTGATTCATTTTGATGAATGTCAGTCGATCAACCGAGGCGGTGGACAGGCGCACCCTATGATCAGTCACAAATCCTCCAGCAGCACTGAATGTGCGTTCGGAAAGAACGCTGGAGGCAGGACAGGCCAGTAGCTCAATTGCATACTGTGCAAGCTCTGGCCAGTGATCCATCCTCAGGACCCAGTAAGCCAGAGGATTTTCGGTGGGAAAGGTGTCCAAGTCTGACCTTGCCCCAAGGTATTCCTGCACCATGTATATCAGACGCTGGCGATGGTTGCTGGAACCGATCATACCTTGGGGCTGCGGACTAAAAAATTGTCTGAACGCATCGGTCAGACGTCCACCTTCCCCACCGCTCCTTCTGCCACTGACCGAAGCCTCAGCAACTCGTCGCCCAGGACCAGGAGTTTGTAGCCTCCCAGTTTCTGGGAACGCGTTGCACAGACCTTTCTGCAAGGCCTCCCTGAGATGTCTCATCCTCTGCTCCCTCTGCGACGGCAAGATAAGGTCCGCAACCTTACCCTTGTACCGCGGATCAAGGAGAGTGGCCAGCCAGTAATGGTCCCTCTCCTTGATCCGAAGAACACGAGGATCCTTCCGCAGGCTTTGCAGGATCAGGGAGGCCATGCAGCGTAGGTTAGCTGAGGCATTCGGTCCGGAGTCTTCTGGGTCACTGAGGATGACATGATCGCCAGCCACCTCCTCCCAGCCACGTACAAGTCCACTGGCTTGTTGGGACTGTACATCATCCCTAAAAGACTGCTGCTGCTGATGCTGAGTGCCAGGCTCCACCTCCATGCTCACACAATCCTCCTCCTCCTCCTCCTCCTCCTCCTCCTCATCCTCTTCCTGTGTGATGGGTGGGACAGAAGGAACACTGTCCGGATAAAGGGGGCCTTGAGAGGCAAGGAAGTCCTCCTCTTCCTGCCTCTGTTCTGCCTCAAGTGCCCTGTCCATTATCCCACGCAGCGTATGCTCCAACAGGTGGACAAGAGGGACAGTGTCACTGATGCATGCACTGTCACTGCTCACCATCCTCGTGGCCTCCTCAAATGGTGAGAGGACAGTGCATGCATCCCTGATCATGCTCCACTGACGTGGGGAAAAAAAACCAAGCTCCCCTGACCCTGTCCTGGTGCCGTAGTCGCAAAGGTACTCATTGATGGCCCTCTGCTGCGTGTGCAGTCGCTGCAGCATGGCCAACGTTGAGTTCCACCTGGTGGGCATGTCAGATATTAGGCGGTTCTTGGGCAGGTTCAGCTCCTTTTGCAGCTCAGTCAGCCGAGCACTGGCATTATAAGATCGGCGGAAATGCACACAGACTTTCCTGGCCTGCCTCAGGACATCCTGTAAGCCTGGGAACCTGCCCAAGAACCGCTGCACCACCAGGTTGAGGACGTGAGCCATGCAGGGCACATGGGTGAGCTGCCCCTGTCGCAGGGCGGAGAGGAGGTTGGTGCCATTGTCAGAAACGACCATTCCTGGCTTAAGCTGACGTGGCGTCAACCACCTCTCGGCCTGCCCCTGCAGAGCTGCCAGAACCTCTGGCCCAGTGTGGCTCCTGTCCCCCAAACACACCAGCGCAAGCACGGCATGGCATCTTTTTGCCTGCGTACTTGCGTAGCCCCTTGTACGCCTACGGAGCACCGCTGGTTCCAAGGACAGAGCACTGGAGGAAGAAGAAGAGGAGGGGGGGTGGAGGAGAGAGGTGTGTCACAACCAGTAGCAGTAGTCGCGTTTTGGAGGCGTGGTGGCGGAACAACCTCCAACACTACTGCACCTTGTCCTGCATCCCTCCCAGCTGCCAATAGAGTGACCCAATGGGCCGTGAAAGAAAGGTACCGTCCCTGTCCATGCCTGCTGGACCATGAGTCAGCGGTAATATGCACCTTACCGCTGACCGCCCTGTCCAGCGAGGCATGGACATTGCCCTCCACATGCCGGTAGAGAGACGGAATCGCCTTCCGCGAGAAAAAGTGGCGTTTGGGAACCTGCCACTGAGGAACCGCACATTGAACAAACTCACGGAAGGGGGCCGAGTCTACCAACTGAAAAGGCAGCAGTTGAAGTGCTAGCAATTTAGCAAGGCTAGCATTCAACCGCTGGGCATGTGGATGGCTGGGAGTGTACTTCTTTCTACGGTCCAGCAGCTGGGGCAGGGAAATTTGCCTGCTGCATTCGGACGTCGGTGTACTGCAAGTACTTGGTTGTGACACACCGAATTCTACACCTTCAGTCCTCTCAGAGCAGCTTTCAGAGAGGACTGAAGGTGTAGTGGGGATGGAGATCCCAGCTGAGGAGGAGCAAGGAGAGGTCCGCTTAGTTCTTTGGTGTGGGTCTTTTATGTGTGCCTGCCAACGAGCTGCATGGCAGGTCGCCATATGTCTGGTCATGCTTGTCGTGCCCAAGCGGCTGATGTTTTGGCCACGCGAGATACGCTTGAGACAAATATTGCAAATAGCAGTGGTGCGATCTGCTGCACTCGTCTCAAAAAAGGCCCACACCAAAGAACTTTTCTGATAACGTGCAGAGGCAGCGCCCTGCACAGGCGGAGCTCTGCGGTGTTGTACAGTTGCTGTGCTGGCCTCTACCTGGCCTCCAGGGGGCATCCTGCCTCGTTGGACATGTGACGCCGCATCCTCCTCCTCCTCGTCCTCCTCCTCATCCTCTCTCCCTTGAGGCACCCACGTGGAGTCAGTGACCTCATCATCCCCTCCCTCTTCACCACTAGAGCAAACCTGGCAGTAAGCTGCAGCTGGTGGAACTGTACTGCCAGATTCCTCAAGCTGGGTATCGTCATCCGAGCCTTCGAATCGTTGGGCATCCTCCTGGAGCATGTACCCAACACTGTGCTCAAAGAGTTCGGGGGACTCCTCAGGAGGACATGGTGGGTCTAGGGAAGGGGTGGCTGATGATGCTCTGTCAGTACCCTGAGCCTGGGTGAGAGAGGATGAGGAGGATGAGGAGGGCTTGGTCATCCATTCTACCAAGCCTTCAGCATGATGCGGCTCCACATGTCCAGCTGCCGAAAACAAAGACGCGCGTGTCCCATGGCCACGTGCTGATGACGATGCACGACCACGTCCACGTCCACGGCCACGTCCACTAGAAACAGAGCCTGCCTGCCCTGTGTTCTTGGCTCTGCACGCTCTGCCTCCCCTTGGCGGTCTTCCAGCCATTGTAGTCGGTAGTCCTGTGGGTGCTGCTGAGAAGAAAATATAGGAGCTCTGTGTGATGCCACTAACACACTAGAAGTCCTATGGGTGCTTCTGCAAAGAAAATAGAGGAGCTCTGTGTGATGCCACTAACACACTAGAAGTCCTGTGGGTGCTTATGCAAAGAAAATAGAGGAGCTCTGTGTGATGCCACTAACACACTAGAAGTCCTGTGGGTGCTTATGCAAAGAAAATAGAGGAGCTCTGTGTGATGCCACTAACACACTAGAAGTCCTGTGGGTGCTGCTGAGAAGAATATATAGGAGCTCTGTGTGATGCCACTAACACAC
This sequence comes from Lithobates sylvaticus, assembly GCA_028564925.1. Classification (NCBI taxonomy): domain Eukaryota; kingdom Metazoa; phylum Chordata; class Amphibia; order Anura; family Ranidae; genus Lithobates; species Lithobates sylvaticus. The sequence goes on from CM053037.1 coordinate 152,610,033, forward strand.
TAGAAGTCCTATGGGTGCTTCTGCAAAGAAAATAGAGGAGCTCTGTGTGATGCCACTAACACACTAGAAGTCCTGTGGGTGCTTATGCAAAGAAAATAGAGGAGCTCTGTGTGATGCCACTAACACACTAGAAGTCCTGTGGGTGCTGCTGAGAAGAATATATAGGAGCTCTGTGTGATGCCACTAACACACTAGAAGTCCTGTGGGTGCTGCTGAGAAGAATATATAGGAGCTCTGTGTGATGCCACTAACACACTAGAAGTCCTATGGGTGCTTCTGCAAAGAAAATAGAGGAGCTCTGTGTGATGCCACTAACACACTAGAAGTCCTGTGGGTGCTTATGCAAAGAAAATAGAGGAGCTCTGTGTGATGCCACTAACACACTAGAAGTCCTGTGGGTGCTTATGCAAAGAAAATAGAGGAGCTCTGTGTGATGCCACTAACACACTAGAAGTCCTGTGGGTGCTGCTGAGAAGAATATATAGGAGCTCTGTGTGATGCCACTAACACACTAGAAGTCCTGTGGGTGCTGCTGAGAAGAATATATAGGAGCTCTGTGTGATGCCACTAACACACTAGAAGTCCTATGGGTGCTTCTGCAAAGAAAATAGAGGAGCTCTGTGTGATGCCACTAACACACTAGAAGTCCTGTGGGTGCTTATGCAAAGAAAATAGAGGAGCTCTGTGTGATGCCACTAACACACTAGAAGTCCTGTGGGTGCTTATGCAAAGAAAATAGAGGAGCTCTGTGTGATGCCACTAACACACTAGAAGTCCTGTGGGTGCTGCTGAGAAGAATATATAGGAGCTCTGTGTGATGCCACTAACACACTAGAAGTCCTATGGGTGCTTCTGCAAAGAAAATAGAGGAGCTCTGTGTGATGCCACTAACACACTAGAAGTCCTGTGGGTGCTTATGCAAAGAAAATAGAGGAGCTCTGTGTGATGCCACTAACACACTAGAAGTCCTGTGGGTGCTGCTGAGAAGAATATATAGGAGCTCTGTGTGTGTAATGGGACTAACACACTTCAAGTCCTATAGGTGCTTCTGGGAAGAAAATATAGCTCTGTGTGTGTGATGGGACTAACACACTTCAAGTCCTATAGGTGCTTCTGGGAAGAAAATATAGCTCTGTGTGTGTGATGGGACTAACACACTTCAAGTCCTATAGGTGCTTCTGGGAACAAAATATAGCTCTGTGTGTGTAATGGGACTAACACACTTCAAGTCCTATAGGTGCTTCTGGGAACAAAATATAGCTCTGTGTGTGTGATGGGACTAACACACTTCAAGTCCTATAGGTGCTTCTGGGAACAAAATATAGCTCTGTGTGTGTGATGGGACTAACACACTTCAAGTCCTATAGGTGCTTCTGGGAACAAAATATAGCTCTGTGTGTGTGATGGGACTAACACACTTCAAGTCCTATAGGTGCTTCTGGGAAGAAAATATAGCTCTGTGTGTGTAATGGGACTAACACACTTCAAGTCCTATAGGTGCTTCTGGGAAGAAAATATAGCTCTGTGTGTGTAATGGGACTAACACACTTCAAGTCCTATAGGTGCTTCTGGGAAGAAAATATAGCTCTGTGTGTGTGATGGGACTAACACACTTCAAGTCCTATAGGTGCTTCTGGGAACAAAATATAGCTCTGTGTGTGTAATGGGACTAACACACTTCAAGTCCTATAGGTGCTTCTGGGAAGAAAATATAGCTCTGTGTGTGTGATGGGACTAACACACTTCAAGTCCTATAGGTGCTTCTGGGAACAAAATATAGCTCTGTGTGTGTGATGGGACTAACACACTTCAAGTCCTATAGGTGCTTCTGGGAAGAAAATATAGCTCTGTGTGTGTAATGGGACTAACACACTTCAAGTCCTATAGGTGCTTCTGGGAAGAAAATATAGCTCTGTGTGTGTAATGGGACTAACACACTTCAAGTCCTATAGGTGCTTCTGGGAAGAAAATATAGCTCTGTGTGTGTGATGGGACTAACACACTTCAAGTCCTATAGGTGCTTCTGGGAACAAAATATAGCTCTGTGTGTGTAATGGGACTAACACACTTCAAGTCCTATAGGTGCTTCTGGGAAGAAAATATAGCTCTGTGTGTGTGATGGGACTAACACACTTCAAGTCCTATAGGTGCTTCTGGGAACAAAATATAGCTCTGTGTGTGTGATGGGACTAACACACTTCAAGTCCTATAGGTGCTTCTGGGAACAAAATATAGCTCTGTGTGTGTAATGGGACTAACACACTTCAAGTCCTATAGGTGCTTCTGGGAACAAAATATAGCTCTGTGTGTGTGATGGGACTAACACACTTCAAGTCCTATAGGTGCTTCTGGGAACAAAATATAGCTCTGTGTGTGTGATGGGACTAACACACTTCAAGTCCTATAGGTGCTTCTGGGAAGAACATATAGCTCTGTGTGTGTAATGGGACTAACACACTTCAAGTCCTATAGGTGCTTCTGGGAAGAAAATATAGCTCTGTGTGTGTAATGGGACTAACACACTTCAAGTCCTATAGGTGCTTCTGGGAAGAAAATATAGCTCTGTGTGTGTGATGGGACTAACACACTTCAAGTCCTATAGGTGCTTCTGGGAACAAAATATAGCTCTGTGTGTGTAATGGGACTAACACACTTCAAGTCCTATAGGTGCTTCTGGGAACAAAATATAGCTCTGTGTGTGTGATGGGACTAACACACTTCAAGTCCTATAGGTGCTTCTGGGAACAAAATATAGCTCTGTGTGTGTAATGGGACTAACACACTTCAAGTCCTATAGGTGCTTCTGGGAACAAAATATAGCTCTGTGTGTGTGATGGGACTAACACACTTCAAGTCCTATAGGTGCTTCTGGGAACAAAATATAGCTCTGTGTGTGTGATGGGACTAACACACTTCAAGTCCTATAGGTGCTTCTGGGAAGAAAATATAGCTCTGTGTGTGTGATGGGACTAACACACTTCAAGTCCTATAGGTGCTTCTGGGAAGAAAATATAGCTCTGTGTGTGTGATGGGACTAACACACTTCAAGTCCTATAGGTGCTTCTGGGAAGAAAATATAGCTCTGTGTGTGTGATGGGACTAACACACTTCAAGTCCTATAGGTGCTTCTGGGAACAAAATATAGCTCTGTGTGTGTAATGGGACTAACACACTTCAAGTCCTATAGGTGCTTCTGGGAACAAAATATAGCTCTGTGTGTGTGATGGGACTAACACACTTCAAGTCCTATAGGTGCTTCTGGGAAGAAAATATAGCTCTGTGTGTGTAATGGGACTAACACACTTCAAGTCCTATAGGTGCTTCTGGGAACAAAATATAGCTCTGTGTGTGTGATGGGACTAACACACTTCAAGTCCTATAGGTGCTTCTGGGAAGAAAATATAGCTCTGTGTGTGTAATGGGACTAACACACTTCAAGTCCTATAGGTGCCTCTGGGAACAAAATATAGGAGCTCTGCCTGCCTGCCACGAACACACTACAAGTCCTATAGGTGCTTCTGGTAACAAAATATAGGAGCTCTGCCTGCCTGCCACGAACACACTACAAGTCCTATAGGTGCTTCTGGTAACAAAATATAGGAGCTCTGCCTGCCTGCCACTAACACACTACAAGTCCTATAGGTGCTTCTGGTAACAAAATATAGGAGCTCTGCCTGCCTGCCACGAACACACTACAAGTCCTATAGGTGCTTCTGGTAACAAAATATAGGAGCTCTGCCTGCCTGCCACTAACACACTACAAGTCCTATAGGTGCTTCTGGTAACAAAATATAGGAGCTCTGCCTGCCTGCCACGAACACACTACAAGTCCTATAGGTGCTTCTGGTAACAAAATATAGGAGCTCTGCCTGCCTGCCACGAGCACACTACAAGCCCCTCTTTGTCAATCAATCTTTGTAACTGAATCTATCTAACTCAATCTCTGTAAGTGAATCTCTCTAACTATCTAAATGCAGCAGAGTGTCACAGAAACAGCCTGCTCAATCTGCGCCGGAACAGCATGTGACCGGCGCAGACGGCGTGGCGGCGTTTTATAGGGGGGGCGTGTACTACAGCCCCTGAGCTGTAATTGGCTACAGGCGTCCTGCCTGTAGCCAATTATGGCTCTTCGAGTTTCCGGGGCTGTGATTGGCCAAGCATGCGGGGTCACAGTGCATGCTTGGCCAATCATCAGCCAGCAATGCACTGCGTCGGCCGCGCCGGCCGCAATGCATTGCGGGGCCGCGCGCCTCACCCGAACGTGTTGCGAGGGGCAAAAATAGTTCTGGGCTCGCCGAGCGAGCGAACGCCCGGTGCTCGATGCGAACGTGGGTTCGCATCGAGCACCGGGCCCATCCTTAGTCATGAACATCAGTTTGACATCAGTTTGAGACACTTCTAAGATCAATCCGAATTCATTAGTATATGCACCTGGCCAGGGCTGGTGCAAGGATTTTTGACACCCTAGGCAAAACCTAATTTTGACCCCACCCCTGACTCCACCCTCTTTGCCCTGCCCATGTATACCCCACCTTTTTAATGAAACGCCCATCAAATGCAGCCCACCAGCGCCCATCAATGCAGCCTCATAAGCGCCCATCAATTCAGCCTCACAATCGCCCATCAATGCAGCCTCACAAGCGCTCATCTATGCAGCCTACCAGCGCCCATTAATGCAGCCTAAAGTAGAAAAGATGTAGCTGGATAGCCGCACTCCAAATTATTCAACTTTATTTAAAAAAATGTAATAAAATCATAGCATCTAGGCTTGTATACAGACTAACTGAACAGCCGCTGACATGTTTCACACCGAACACGGTGCTTAGTCATAGCTATGACATAACATCTTTTCTACTTCAGTTCCTGTTGCAAACAGAGCCGGCACCCTGTGGGATTGTGGAGACAGCTGTTTTGGGAGAAGTCATTACCTTGGAGCGGTGATTCTTTGTACATCAATGCAGCCTACCGGTGCCCAGCAATGCAGCCTATCAGCGCCTATCAATGCAGCATACCAGCGCCCATCAATGCACCCTCACCAGCGGCCATCAAATTCAGCCCCACCAGCGGCCATCAAATGCAGTCTTACCTGCGGCCATCAAATGCAGCCTACCAGCACCCATCAATGAATGTTTGCTTGCTTCCATTCATTTGGGAGTTGGGACACAGACACAGTTCTCCGCCACCGCTGCACCTCTGACACTATGTGCGAATGGAGAAAAGCGTAGGAACACCAGTGACCTGGCGCCCTAGGCAGCAGGGCACCCCTAGGCGGCTGCCTAGTTTGCCTAGTGGTAGCACCGGCCCTGCATCTGGCCTGCCGTTGTCCTCCTTCAGACCTGTATTTAACCTGCTTCAAATGGGTTTTGCACTCCCATAGACTTGTATTGGAATGAAAGACCCATTGAAGCGTACAAAAATCCCATTGACGCAGGCCCTAATGTATCCACCACACTAAGTACCAGGATCATGCATGTTAGCAGCCTACTTAAGGAAAGGGCTGTGACCTTCCTCTGAATCATTTAGCCATCTGTACACTCTGATCTGTCTTGCACTTCAAATCTGTTTCACAGAAGAGCTGACTCAGAAAGATCACTGCTTATCCACAGTAAACTTGGGCCTTTCTATGTAGTATGCTAGTTTGGTAATTAAAGTGATATTAAAGGCTAACTTTTTTTGTCGAAAAAAATAAAAAATAAGTTATAACTTTATGCTCTATACAATGATATTTCACAGAGCAGTCCCTTACCTCTCTTTTGGCAGTCCCCCACTGGGGCTGTCAACTCCTCTCTCCTCCATGCACGCATTCCTGAGCTGGGCTGTGTGTATCCACAGGCACACACACAGGATTTGCCATAGGCTCCTGCTGCTCTGAAAGTTTCCTGTGAGACCAGGAAGAGAAAGTACACTGCATGCAGCTGGTAATGTCACTGCATACGCGTACCGTGCCTTCAGAGCTCGTGTCTTAAAATAGGGCTGCCGCGCATGCGTAGGAGTGATGTCATTGCGGCTCTGGCCACTCATGTAGCCGGAGGCCGTGAATCCAGAAGGGTGAAGGTGGAAGCCCTGTCAGCGGGAGGGCTTCTCTTTAAGATAGGTCTAGCATAATATGCTAGTATGCGATGAATACTAGCACATTATGACATTGCCTTGCAGGGTATTTTTTTTATTTTTTTTGCTGCAGTTTAGTACCTCTTTAAGGTATAAAACATTTTGATTTTGGAACCAATATAAATAGTACATTTTTTATGGAGGTCTAAACATCAGACAAAAAAAAGAGGGACAAGTGAGGAATAATAGGACCAGTACCTCAAAATGAGGGACAGTTTGGAGTTATGTCTATCAATCTCCACTTTCACTAATGGCATACATGTGCCGCAGCTTATGACATTTTCTTATTACAACTCCTTCTCTATGCAGATGATGTCATCATTGCATGGCTGATCACATCACTGGCTTATATTAGCTTTCTCCTGGATAAAGCAGACCATGCCGTCTTGCACGCACCGCAAATCACTACTGTTTACCAACTTTAGATTGTCTTACATAACGTGGAATTTGTAAGGTGGGGACATTACTTGGCAGTACTACTTGTCAACATACCAGTTCTACTGACAGCAATAGAGCAGTGACAGAGTACGCACGTCTTTCCTCGTAAACACCTTGTTATTCAGTAACAAGAGATTCAAACAAAGAAATAAGGCAAGAATGTGTGGAGAAAAAGGAGGAACAAATTCCAGATCATGAATAATTGCAATTAATTATATACTATATGGCCAAAAGTATGTGGACACCCCACACACACCCACTCCAATCAAGTAGGAACAGTTTGGGAAAGGCCCTTTTCTGTTCAAGCATAAAGTGCCCCTGTACATAAAGCCAGCTCCATAAAGATATGGTTTTATGAGTTCTGGGTGAAGGAACGCCAATGTGCCATGACCTCAACTCTACTGATATTCTGACTCTGATTGTTGTGAAGCGACTATCCCTTGTGAGACCTCTATGCCTGGCCTGTATAAGATATAATCACTGAGGACAATCTTTATCAGATAGTTTGAACTCACCAAATACCGATTCCATCCACAAAGGTGCTTTTATTCTGAACGTCAGGTTATAGCAGATGACAGGATACAAACAGATGAATAGGTTGTAGTATTTATGCGGTCAAAAGATGATATTGTCTGTAGCTTACTATGCAGAATACATGTGCCCTGCTACATGTGGCTTGTAGCTGCATCCATGACACAGGAAGTACAATAACAGGAAGAAGGGTGGATCATTACATATAAAAGGAAGTGTGTCATAACATAAGGGAAAAAGAACATAAGAAACAAGTGCATTACCACAAAAGGTCACTAGATGGCAGCATGTGAACTAAATATAAACATCCATGGAAAATGGTTAGGAAAACAATCTATATAAATTCTATGCCCCCTTGGGGCAGCACAACTGAACTCCTTTGAGAAGAACTGAAACTCAGGGTTTCTCGTCCAATATCAGTACCTAACCTCACAAATGTTCCTTAGGCTGAATGAACATAAATTCCTACAGGCACACTCCAAAATTGTGTTGAAAGCCTCCCCTGAGGAATGGAGGCTGTAATTGCATAATGCATAGCTCCCAATAGGGATGGGCCCGGTGCTCGATGCGAACCCACGTTCGCATCGAGCACCGGGCGTTCGCTCGCTCGGCGAGCCCAGAACTATTTTGGCCGCTCGCATCACGTTCGTGTGATGCGGGCGGCCCCGCAATGCATTGCGGCCGGCGCGGCCGGCGCAGTGCATTGCTGGCTGATGATTGGCCAAGCATGCACTGTGACCCCGCATGCTTGGCCAATCACAGCCCCGGAATTTCGAAGAGCCATAATTGGCTACAGGCAGGACGCCTGTAGCCAATTACAGCTCAGGGGCTGTAGTACACGCCCCCCCCTATAAAAGGCCGCCACGCCGTCTGCGCCGGTCACATGCTGTTCCGGCGCAGATTGAGCAGGCTAGATCTGTGACACTCTGCTGCATTTAGTTAGTTAGAGAGATTTACTTACAGAGATTGAGTTAGATAGATTCAGTTACAAAGATTGATTAAGAAAGAGGGGCTTGTAGTGTGTTCGTGGCAGGCAGGCAGAGCTCCTATATTTTGTTCCCAGAAGCACCTATAGGACTTGTAGTGTGTTCGTGGCAGGCAGGCAGAGCTCCTATATTTTGTTCCCAGAAGCACCTATAGGACTTGTAGTGTGTTAGTGGCAGGCAGGCAGAGCTCCTATATTTTGTTACCAGAAGCACCTATAGGACTTGTAGTGTGTTCGTGGCAGGCAGGCAGAGCTCCTATATTTTGTTATCAGAAGCACCTATAGGACTTGTAGTGTGTTCGTGGCAGGCAGGCAGAGCTCCTATATTTTGTTCCCAGAAGCACCTATAGGACTTGTAGTGTGTTCGTGGCAGGCAGGCAGAGCTCCTATATTTTGTTCCCAGAAGCACCTATAGGACTTGTAGTGTGTTCGTGGCAGGCAGGCAGAGCTCCTATATTTTGTTCCCAGAAGCACCTATAGGACTTGAAGTGTGTTAGTCCCATCACACAGACCTACATTTTCTTCCCAGAAGCACCTATAGGACTTGAAGTGTGTTAGTCCCATCACACAGAGATCATATATTTTGTTCCCAGAAGCACCTATAGGACTTGAAGTGTGTTAGTCCCATTACACACAGACCTACATTTTCTTCCCAGAAGCACCTATAGGACTTGTAGTGTGTTCGTGGCAGGCAGGCAGAGCTCCTATATTTTGTTCCCAGAAGCACCTATAGGACTTGTAGTGTGTTCGTGGCAGGCAGGCAGAGCTCCTATATTTTGTTCCCAGAAGCACCTATAGGACTTGAAGTGTGTTAGTCCCATCACACAGACCTACATTTTCTTCCCAGAAGCACCTATAGGACTTGAAGTGTGTTAGTCCCATCACACAGAGATCATATATTTTGTTCCCAGAAGCACCTATAGGACTTGAAGTGTGTTAGTCCCATTACACACAGACCTACATTTTCTTCCCAGAAGCACCTATAGGACTTGAAGTGTGTTAGTCCCATTACACACAGACCTACATTTTCTTCCCAGAAGCACCTATAGGACTTGAAGTGTGTTAGTCCCATCACACAGAGATCATATATTTTGTTCCCAGAAGCACCTATAGGACTTGAAGTGTGTTAGTCCCATTACACACAGACCTACATTTTCTTCCAGAAGCACCTATAGGACTTGAAGTGTGTTAGTCCCATCACACAGAGATCATATATTTTGTTCCCAGAAGCACCTATAGGACTTGAAGTGTGTTAGTCCCATTACACACAGACCTACATTTTCTTCCCAGAAGCACCTATAGGACTTGAAGTGTGTTAGTCCCATCACACAGAGATCATATATTTTGTTCCCAGAAGCACCTATAGGACTTGAAGTGTGTTAGTCCCATTACACACAGACCTACATTTTCTTCCCAGAAGCACCTATAGGACTTGAAGTGTGTTAGTCCCATCACACAGACCTTTATTTCCTTCCCAGAAGCACCTATAGGACTTGAAGTGTGTTAGTCCCATCACACAGAGATCATATATTTTGTTCCCAGAAGCACCTATAGGACTTGAAGTGTGTTAGTCCCATTACACACAGACCTACATTTTCTTCCCAGAAGCACCTATAGGACTTGAAGTGTGTTAGTCCCATCACACAGACCTTTATTTCCTTCCCAGAAGCACCTATAGGACTTGAAGTGTGTTAGTCCCATCACACAGAGATCATATATTTTGTTCCCAGAAGCACCTATAGGACTTGAAGTGTGTTAGTCCCATCACACAGACCTTTATTTCCTTCCCAGAAGCACCTATAGGACTTGAAGTGTGTTAGTCCCATTACACACAGACCTACATTTTCTTCCCAGAAGCACCTATAGGACTTGAAGTGTGTTAGTCCCATCACACAGAGATCATATATTTTGTTCCCAGAAGCACCTATAGGACTTGAAGTGTGTTAGTCCCATTACACACAGACCTACATTTTCTTCCCAGAAGCACCTATAGGACTTGAAGTGTGTTAGTCCCATCACACAGAGATCATATATTTTGTTCCCAGAAGCACCTATAGGACTTGAAGTGTGTTAGTCCCATTACACACAGACCTACATTTTCTTCCCAGAAGCACCTATAGGACTTGAAGTGTGTTAGTCCCATCACACAGAGATCATATATTTTGTTCCCAGAAGCACCTATAGGACTTGAAGTGTGTTAGTCCCATTACACACAGACCTACATTTTCTTCCCAGAAGCACCTATAGGACTTGAAGTGTGTTAGTCCCATCACACAGACCTTTATTTCCTTCCCAGAAGCACCTATAGGACTTGAAGTGTGTTAGTCCCATTACACACAGACCTACATTTTCTTCCCAGAAGCACCTATAGGACTTGAAGTGTGTTAGTCCCATCACACAGAGATCATATATTTTGTTCCCAGAAGCACCTATAGGACTTGAAGTGTGTTAGTCCCATCACACAGACCTTTATTTCCTTCCCAGAAGCACCTATAGGACTTGAAGTGTGTTAGTCCCATTACACACAGACCTACATTTTCTTCCCAGAAGCACCTATAGGACTTGAAGTGTGTTAGTCCCATCACACAGAGATCATATATTTTGTTCCCAGAAGCACCTATAGGACTTGAAGTGTGTTAGTCCCATCACACAGAGATCATATATTTTGTTCCCAGAAGCACCTATAGGACTTGAAGTGTGTTAGTCCCATTACACACAGACCTACATTTTCTTCCCAGAAGCACCTATAGGACTTGAAGTGTGTTAGTCCCATTACACACAGACCTACATTTTCTTCTCAGAAGCACCTATAGGACTTGAAGTGTGTTAGTCCCATCGCACAGAGCTCCTCTATTTTCTTCTCAGCAGCACCCACAGGACTTCTAGTGTGTTAGTGGCATCACACAGAGCTCCTCTATTTTCTTTGCAGAAGCACCCACAGGACTTCTAGTGTGTTAGTGGCATCACACAGAGCTCCTCTATTTTCTTTGCATAAGCACCCACAGGACTTCTAGTGTGTTAGTGGCATCACACAGAGCTCCTCTATTTTCTTTGCAGAAGCACCCACAGGACTTCTAGTGTGTTAGTGGCATCACACAGAGCTCCTCTATTTTCTTTGCATAAGCACCCACAGGACTTCTAGTGTGTTAGTGGCATCACACAGAGCTCCTCTATTTTCTTTGCAGAAGCACCCATAGGACTTCTAGTGTGTTAGTGGCATCACACAGAGCTCCTATATTTTCTTCTCAGCAGCACCCACAGGACTTCTAGTGTGTTAGTGGCATCACACAGAGCTCCTCTATTTTCTTTGCAGAAGCACCCACAGGACTTCTAGTGTGTTAGTGGCATCACACAGAGCTCCTCTATTTTCTTTGCAGAAGCACCCACAGGACTTCTAGTGTGTTAGTGGCATCACACAGAGCTCCTCTATTTTCTTTGCAGAAGCACCCATAGGACTTCTAGTGTGTTAGTGGCATCACACAGAGCTCCTATATTTTCTTCTCAGCAGCACCCACAGGACTTCTAGTGTGTTAGTGGCATCACACAGAGCTCCTCTATTTTCTTTGCAGAAGCACCCACAGGACTTCTAGTGTGTTAGTGGCATCACACAGAGCTCCTCTATTTTCTTTGCATAAGCACCCACAGGACTTCTAGTGTGTTAGTGGCATCACACAGAGCTCCTCTATTTTCTTTGCAGAAGCACCCACAGGACTTCTAGTGTGTTAGTGGCATCACACAGAGCTCCTCTATTTTCTTTGCATAAGCACCCACAGGACTTCTAGTGTGTTAGTGGCATCACACAGAGCTCCTCTATTTTCTTTGCAGAAGCACCCATAGGACTTCTAGTGTGTTAGTGGCATCACACAGAGCTCCTATATTTTCTTCTCAGCAGCACCCACAGGACTTCTAGTGTGTTAGTGGCATCACACAGAGCTCCTATATATTCTTCTCAGCAGCACCCACAGGACTACCGACTACAATGGCTGGAAGACCACCAAGGGGAGGCAGAGCGTGCAGAGCCAAGAACACAGGGCAGGCAGGCTCTGTTTCTAGTGGACGTGGCCGTGGACGTGGATGTGGTCGTGCATCGTCATCAGCACGTGGCCATGGGACACGCGCGTCTTTGTTTTCGGCAGCTGGACATGTGGAGCCGCATCATGCTGAAGGCTTGGTAGAATGGATGACCAAGCCCTCCTCATCCTCCTCATCCTCTCTCACCCAGGCTCAGGGTACTGACAGAGCATCATCAGCCACCCCTTCCCTAGACCCACCATGTCCTCCTGAGGAGTCCCCGAACTCTTTGAGCACAGTGTTGGGTACATGCTCCAGGAGGATGCCCAACGATTCGAAGGCTCGGATGATGATACCCAGCTTGAGGAATCTGGCAGTACTGTTCCACCAGCTGCAGCTTACTGCCAGGTTTGCTCTAGTGGTGAAGAGGGAGGGGATGATGAGGTCACTGACTCCACGTGGGTGCCTGAAGGGAGAGAGGATGAGGAGGAGGACGAGGAGGAGGAGGATGCGGCGTCACATGTCCAACGAGGCAGGATGCCCCCTGGAGGCCAGGTAGAGGCCAGCACAGCAACTGTACAACACCGCAGAGCTCCGCCTGTGCAGGGCGCTGCCTCTGCACGTTATCAGAAAAGTTCTTTGGTGTGGGCCTTTTTTGAGACGAGTGCAGCAGATCGCACCACTGCTATTTGCAATATTTGTCTCAAGCGTATCTCGCGTGGCCAAAACATCAGCCGCTTGGGCACCACAAGCATGACCAGACATATGGCGACCTGCCATGCAGCTCGTTGGCAGGCACACATAAAAGACCCACACCAAAGAACTAAGCGGACCTCTCCTTGCTCCTCCTCAGCTGGGATCTCCATCCCCACTACACCTTCAGTCCTCTCTGAAAGCTGCTCTGAGAGGACTGAAGGTGTAGAATTAGGTGTGTCACAACCAAGTACTTGCAGTACACCGACGTCCGATTGCAGCAGGCAAATTTCCCTGCCCCAGCTGCTGGACCGTAGAAAGAAGTACACTCCCAGCCATCCACATGCCCAGCGGTTGAATGCTAGCCTGGCTAAATTGCTAGCACTTCAACTGCTGCCTTTTCAGTTGGTAGACTCGGCCCCCTTCCGTGAGTTTGTTCAATGTGCGGTTCCTCAGTGGCAGGTTCCCAAACGCCACTTTTTCTCGCGGAAGGCGATTCCGTCTCTCTACCGGCATGTGGAGGGCAATGTCCATGCCTCGCTGGACAGGGCGGTCAGCGGTAAGGTGCATATTACCGCTGACTCATGGTCCAGCAGGCATGGACAGGGACGGTACCTTTCTTTCACGGCCCATTGGGTCACTCTATTGGCAGCTGGGAGGGATGCAGGACAAGGTGCAGTAGTGTTGGAGGTTGTTCCGCCACCACGCCTCCAAAACGCGACTACTGCTACTGGTTGTGACACACCTCTCTCCTCCACCCCCTCCTCTTCTTCTTCCTCCAGTGCTCTGTCCTTGGAACCAGCGGTGCTCCGTAGGCGTACAAGGGGCTACGCAAGTACGCAGGCAAAAAGATGCCATGCCGTGCTTGCGCTGGTGTGTTTGGGGGACAGGAGCCACACTGGGCCAGAGGTTCTGGCAGCTCTGCAGGGGCAGGCCGAGAGGTGGTTGACGCCACGTCAGCTTAAGCCAGGAATGGTCGTTTCTGACAATGGCACCAACCTCCTCTCCGCCCTGCGACAGGGGCAGCTCACCCATGTGCCCTGCATGGCTCACGTCCTCAACCTGGTGGTGCAGCGGTTCTTGGGCAGGTTCCCAGGCTTACAGGATGTCCTGAGGCAGGCCAGGAAAGTCTGTGTGCATTTCCGCCGATCTTATAATGCCAGTGCTCGGCTGACTGAGCTGCAAAAGGAGCTGAACCTGCCCAAGAACCGCCTAATATGTGACATGCCCACCAGGTGGAACTCAACGTTGGCCATGCTGCAGCGACTGCACACGCAGCAGAGGGCCATCAATGAGTACCTTTGCGACTACGGCACCAGGACAGGGTCAGGGGAGCTTGGTTTTTTTTCCCCACGTCAGTGGAGCATGATCAGGGATGCATGCACTGTCCTCTCACCATTTGAGGAGGCCACGAGGATGGTGAGCAGTGACAGTGCATGCATCAGTGACACTGTCCCTCTTGTCCACCTGTTGGAGCATACGCTGCGTGGGATAATGGACAGGGCACTTGAGGCAGAACAGAGGCAGGAAGAGGAGGACTTCCTTGCCTCTCAAGGCCCCCTTTATCCGGACAGTGTTCCTTCTGTCCCACCCATCACACAGGAAGAGGATGAGGAGGATGGAGGAGGAGGAGGAGGAGGATTGTGTGAGCATGGAGGTGGAGCCTGGCACTCAGCATCAGCAGCAGCAGTCTTTTAGGGATGATGTACAGTCCCAACAAACCAGTGGACTTGTACGTGGCTGGGAGGAGGTGGCTGGCGATCATGTCATCCTCAGTGACCCAGAAGACTCCGGACCGAATGCCTCAGCTAACCTACGCTGCATGGCCTCCCTGATCCTGCAAAGCCTGCGGAAGGATCCTCGTGTTCTTCGGATCAAGGAGAGGGACCATTACTGGCTGGCCACTCTCCTTGATCCGCGGTACAAGGGTAAGGTTGCGGACCTTATCTTGCCGTCGCAGAGGGAGCAGAGGATGAGACATCTCAGGGAGGCCTTGCAGAAAGGTCTGTGCAACGCGTTCCCAGAAACTGGGAGGCTACAAACTCCTGGTCCTGGGCGACGAGTTGCTGAGGCTTCGGTCAGTGGCAGAAGGAGCGGTGGGGAAGGTGGACGTCTGACCGATGCGTTCAGACAATTTTTTTAGTCCGCAGCCCCAAGGTATGATCGGTTCCAGCAACCATCGCCAGCGTCTGATATACATGGTGCAGGAATACCTTGGGGCAAGGTCAGACTTGGACACCTTTCCCACCGAAAATCCTCTGGCTTACTGGGTCCTGAGGATGGATCACTGGCCAGAGCTTGCACAGTATGCAATTGAGCTACTGGCCTGTCCTGCCTCCAGCGTTCTTTCCGAACGCACATTCAGTGCTGCTGGAGGATTTGTGACTGATCATAGGGTGCGCCTGTCCACCGCCTCGGTTGATCGACTGACATTCATCAAAATGAATCAGTCTTGGATCACCACCAGCTACCAGGCACCTGAGGCGGATATAACCGAATAATTTTTAATGTCACATCCCTTCAAGACTGCCTATGCTGATGCTGAGTGACTGTCCTCTTATGTTCACTGACTATCCTCTTCCTCCTCCTCAATGATCCATGCCACCACACCAGTGCCTAAGGCACAATTTTTCAGCCCCTGTTTAACAGGGGCGTGTACTTACAATTTTTTTAAAAAATGCTTCGCAACACGTGTGACTGCTGTGCTCCAAGTACAGTCTCTGTGAGGGCCGTGTTGCAGTGTTGTGGCACCAGCACCAGTGCCTAAGGCACAATTTTTCAGCCCCTGTTTAACAGGGGCGGGTACTTACATTTTTTAAAAAAATGCTTCGCAACACGTGTGACTGCTGTGCTCCAAGTACAGTCTCTGTGAGGGCCGTGTTGCAGTGTTGTGGCACCAGCACCAGTGCCTAAGGCACAATTTTTCAGCCCCTGTTTAACAGGGGCGGGTACTTACAATTTTTTAAAAAAATGCTTCGCAACACGTGTGACTGCTGTGCTCCAAGTACAGTCTCTGTGAGGGCCGTGTTGCAGTGTTGTGGCACCAGCACCAGTGCCTAAGGCACAATTTTTCAGCCCCTGTTTAACAGGGGCGGGTACTTACAATTTTTTAAAAAAATGCTTCGCAACACGTGTGACTGCTGTGCTCCAAGTACAGTCTCTGTGAGGGGTTGCAGTGTTGTGGCACCAGCACCAGTGCCTAAGGCACAATTTTTCAGCCCCTGTTTAACAGGGGCGGGTAATTACAAATCTTGATCTAATAGTTCACAGCAGGGCCCATTCCTGCGCCCACCAAGAGTAACTATGAGGGCCTGCAGTCTTGTGGCAACACCGTCCACCACCACCGCCAAAGGCCCAATTTTTCTGCCCTGTTCATCAGGTGCTTGCAATTACAAATCTTGATCTAATAACTCACAGCAGGGCCCATTCCTGTGCCCACCAAGAGTAACTATGAGGGCCTACAGTCTTGTGGCAACACCGTCCACCACCACCGCCAAAGGCCCAATTTTTCTGCCCTGTTCATCAGGTGCTTGCAATTACAAATCTTGATCTAATAACTCACAGCAGGGCCCATTCCTGCGCCCACCAGTCTTGTGGCTACACCAACATCTAATAGGGCAAATTTCTGCAGAGTATATACGCCAGGCCCCTACTTTCAAACATCCAACTTACAAACGACTCCTACTTGCAAATGGAAAGAGAAAACAGGAAGTGAGAGGAAATTACCCCTAGGAAGGGAAATTCTATCCTGTTAGATTTAATTTGGGAAAAAGGTATCTCCTCTCTACTGATACTTTATCACCAATCCTTGTTTCAATTAAAACACAACTTTTTCCAAAAACATTTGTCATTGGGACGGAAAGTTAGGTGACATGTTCTGAACAGATGTGCAGACAGCAAATGTTACAGGGGTGATAACCCCTCCCTATGTTCTCCAAAAAGCTTAAAAATAGATTTTTTTGGGATGGAGCTACACTTCATAATGTACCTGTTCAGATTCTACTTAAGAACAAACCTAAAGCCGCAAGTGGTTTTAAATGGCTTCTTTTTTTCCTTTACAAATGTCATTTTGTGCAAGACAGTTCTAAACACGGGAAACACATGACACTTCACAGGCATACTTTAGACACCCCCCAGGTACATATTTAAAGGAAAATTTCACTTTTTTTTTTTTCACTTTATGCATCATTAAAATGACTGCTCCCGAAAAAACGTTAGTTTTTAAAAGTTCTTTTTGCATTGATATATGTCCCTGGGGCAGGACCCGGGTCCCCAAACCTGTTTTATGACATTAACATGCATATTGGCCGTTGTAATTAGCACTTTTGATTTCGAACGTTCGCGTCCATTATAACGTATAGGGTTCGAAAATTCGCGCAAACTTTCGGTCGGTTCGAAGGTTCTGGTGCGAACCGAACCCGGGGGTGTTCGGCTCATCCCTAGCTCCCAACTGTCCCTGATTTCCAGGGTCTGTCCCTGATTTGGAACAATGTCCCTCTTTCCTCCTCAGTTGTCCCTCATTTTGGTCTAATCTATATAGTTGTATATAAAATGTACTATTTATCTTTCAAAAAGCATTTCACAGAGCTAAGCCTTTCATTTACTTTCTAAATTGCTGCATTTGTAAATGTCAAAAGCCAATAGGAATAATAGTTGTTAAAAACAAAAAAGCACTTGTGGGTTTAACTCATCTTTTTTTTGTATAATTCTCCTTTAAAGGGGGGTGGCAGGGGCTGTGTGTCCTATGCCCACATAGTTTTCCTAAGAGGTGTCCCTCGTTCCCATCCAAGTTGGGGGTTATAATGGGATGTCCAACAAGCTCATGATGGTCAGGCATCAACTAACTTTTGGCCATATGATGTAATGTAAATCATTTAACCCTTTCATAACTACCGGTAAGCCTATTTCTAACATTTGTTGCGTACAAGTTATAATCTGTATTTTTTTGCTAGAAAATTACTTAGAACCCCCAAACATATATATATATATATATATGTATTTTAGCAGAGAATCTAGAGAATAAAATGGCGACCGTTGCAAAATTTTATGTCACACTATATTTGTGCAGCGGTCTTTCAAACACATTTTTTGGGGAAAAAACACACTTTCATGAATTAAAAAAAACGAAACAGTAAAGTTAGCCCAATTTTTTTTTATATTGTGAAAGATGATGTTACGGTGAGTAAATGGATACCTAACATGTCATGCTTTGAAATTGCCCACACTCATGAAATGGCAACAAACTACGGTACATAAAAATCTCCATAGACGGCGCTTTAAAAAAAATAACAGTTACCAAGTTAGAGTTACAGAGAAGGTCTCATGCTAGAATTATTGCTCTCGCTCTGACGATCGTGGCAATACCTCACATGTGTGATTTGAACACCATTTACATATGTGGGCGCAACTTAGGTGTGCGTTGTCTTTGCTGCGCGAGCTCGCAAAAGGGTGCTTTAAAAATATTTTTTTTTCTTATTTATTTTTATTTTTTTACCATGTCACTTAAAAAAAAAAAAAAAAAAAAGGAATCACTTTTATTGCTGTTACAAGGAATGTAAACATCCCTTGTGACAGTGATAGGTGGTGACAGGTACTCCTTATGGAGGGATTGGGGGTCTAAAACACCAAATCTCTCCTTTGCACTTCAAAGTAGTCAGATCGCCAAAAACAGCGATTCTGAATACTGTATTTTTTTTTTTAAATGGCGCAGGCATCATCCCGGTATAACCCCTGAAAGCCGAGGCCACGTATGTGCATGCGGTCAGCGGAAAGGAGTTAAATGTTATTGTATTTAACAACTGGATTATCACAAATTATATGTTCTACAATTAAAGTGTGCCCGATCAGTGTTGGTCATCCTACTTTAAAAAGGTAAATAGTTAAGTTACAAATGACTTCTCCCAAAAAGTAATTGCGTTAGTAACTCAGTTACTACATTGGAAAAGTAATTAGTTACTCAGCAAAGTAACTGTGACTTTTTTTTTTACATTCTATACATGTAACTAAGGGGCGGGTGTAGTATTACTGTAAGCAGGGGGCGCATTTATTATTATTGTTATATATCATGTAACCAAGGGGCAGATCTGTTATAGCGTGTAAGCAAGGGGCGGGTCTATTATTATTATATCGTGTAAGGGGCAGATGGCTACAGAAGAGGGCGAATATTAAATTATAGGGCAGAGCTCGATATATAACAATAATAATAAATGTGCCCCTTGGTTACAGTAATACTAGACCCGCCCCTTAGTTACACGAAAGACGCCCCTTGCAGAGTAGCACGAGCATCGGCAGCGCGCGGCATCGCCTCGTACAATTACATGTTAACTGTGCCTGCGCGGTGTAGAGTTCACTCAGAGCCGTTTAGGTTTAGCAATTTTCGTAAGCTCCGTAGTCCTTCGTACTGCGCAAGCGCTGCCCCTTGCGCAGTACAGGGGGTCATTTTCCCCTGGGGGAGAACTTTTTCGGCAGGACACCGGAATTACACTACTGCCATCTAGTGGCTGTAGATGTAATTTCGGTAACGCCACTCAAGTAATGGGAACTGCGTTACCATGAGAGGAAGAGTAATCAGTTAGATTACTCGTTACCCTCTAAAGTAACTTTAGTAAAGTTTATTTTAACGCAGTTACTTACATCACTGAGCCCGATACACACATATGTTCTTTTTTTTTTTTCAACGCTGCGAGCTGAACGAAAAAAAAAAAAAACTGAGGAGTTTGCGAGAAGTGTTCTCCCCACTGTGCTATTGTGTTCTGACAAGAGGACTGCCCCCCCCCCCCCACCAGAACACACCGGTCAGCACTCGCAGCCATTGGCTAGGAGCGCTGATTGGCTGCTGTTAGCTATTCAACAGAAGCCGGACATTTGCTGTACACACTTGCCAAAAGTCGGCCGGTTTCTGTTGAACCAGCCGATATTCGGCCCGTGTGTTTAGCTTGACTACAATAATTAATTGTCAAAACCTCTGTCTTTTTTTTTTTTCTGTCTGTGTCCCATTGGGGAGATTTCTCCTTACTTCATATTGAAGAAAAACACACAAAGTAGAGGAAATCTCTCAAAAGCAGCCATTGTCAACCAGGTTCCCTCCGGAGGTTGTTAGTGGCTTCTTGAGCTGTGGTTGATTGACCTTCCATTTGTTGATGCCTGCGTAGTTCTGAAGCCAATGCCACCTGGCAGAGCCAGCTGCATGACATCAGTGATATTTTTAGCTGTCTATAGAGGTGACGATCTAACCACTGTAAGTGGTGGCATTCTTCCTACTGGCCACAAATACAAAAGACATTTTGAGCCCCAATTCCTAATAAACTAGTTTTAGCAGAGGTTCCCTGAGACTTGAAAATTATTTCAAGGGTTCTTCTGGGGTAAAAAGGTTGAGAAAGGCTGCTCTGAAAGTACAAGAACTTGTCTCTAGGCCTAGCCTAGTTGTCACCAGACTAGATATCTGCATTGAAACATTTCTCCTTACCTACTCTTTCACAGATAACTGGAAATTCTGGATGTCCTATCACTTTCTATCTCTCCGACATTGGTCACCAGGGTATATATAAAGGGTGAATTTCCTCAGTACAAAGATAGCAATAAAAAAAATAAAAAACTCACAGAAGAAGAACAGAGCACCACTCCATTGATCTTTGGGTTCAAATAAAGCATTTCTTTCTTCATATACCGTAATAGGACTGGCATTAAGCACTTTTCAACCCATGGTTGAAGGAAAGAAAATTGCTTGATTCCCCCATTAACACAGTCAGTGTTGATGGGGGAATCCCTCCTGTGGAGCTTTTATATTCTGACAGCAGGAGGTTTTTCCACCGACAGAATACTTACTAAGTTGTATTTTTCTTCTGTGTTTTTGGCCGAAATACCTTTTTGTGACTTTTAAGCAGCTCATAGATGATGCAACTTTATTTCCTTCCACCAAAGGTGAAAGGAAGGATGATTGCTTGATTCTGTCCCGCAGTACTATTCTGTACCATTCGTAAATTCATACATTCGTAAATTAGAACATTCATATTTGTAAATTTGTACATTCGTTAATTAGAAAATTCGTAAATTTGGAAATTAGAAAATCCGAAAATTAGAAAATCTGAAAAAGTAACTAACTATTACATTAGGTATAGGTATTGTAATTTCCTTTCAAATTTGTCTGTTAGTGAACATAACAAATACAAATTTATCCAAAGTTACGACTTATCCGAAATAACGAATGTCACATCTAAACAAATGGAAGGAAACAAATTAATAACAAATAATAATAATACAAGGTTTTATTATTATTATTGTTATTTATTATTATTAATTCATTACGTTCCATTCGTTTAGATACGGCATTCGTTATTTCGGATAATTCGGAGCTTGGGATAAATTTGTATTTGTTACGTTCACTAACAGACAAATTTGAAAGGAAATTACAATACCTATACCGTATTTATCGGCATATAGCACGCACTTTTTCCCCCTTAAAATCGGGGAAAGTCGTGGGTGCGTGTTATATGCCGATCCCCCCCCAAAAAAAGTGCCAAAAAAAATCAAACGGCGCCGAAAAACAGCGACCGCCGTCAATAAAAAACGAGCGCCACCGCAAAAAAACGAGCGCCGCCGAAAAAGACTGATCTGTCTGTTCGGCTCCGCTCGCAGTCCCACCTCCCTGCGCTCGTTAACGAAACAGCAGGGAGGCGGGACTGCGAGCGGAGCCGAACAGACGGCTTGGGCTTTTCCGGCGGTGCTCAGTCTTTTCCGGCGGCGCGGTCATTCTAGGCGGCAAATTTAAATGTGGGCAAGCTGCAAATGACGCTGACAATCACACTGGGCAAGCTGCAAATCACACTGGGCAAGCTGCAAATCACGCTGGGCAAAGCTGCAAATGATGCTGGGCAAGCTGCAAATGACACTCACAATCACACTGGGCAAGCTGCAAATCACACTGGGCAAGCTGCAAATCACGCTGGGCAAAGCTGCAAATGACGCTGAGCAAGCTGCAAATGACGCTGACAAGCTGCAAATCACACTGGGCAAGCTGCAAATCACACTTGGCAAAGCTGCAAATGACGCTGGGCAAGCTGCAAATGACACTTAACCACTTTCCGACCGGCGCACGACGATGTACGTCCATTTTTTGAAGAGGGATATCTCGGTAACGGCAGCAGCTGCTGCCACAACCGAGGTATCCATCTCTTCAGGCGCCGGTCGGCTGTCCGATAATGGTGGTCATCGCGGCGAATTCGCCGCGAGATCACCGTTATCGGCGGCGGGAGAGGTGCCCCCCCCCCTCCAGCCGCTCTCCCGCGCCTTCCGCCGCTTACCGGAACCGTCGGCAGCGGCGGAGGCGATCGGGTCCGTTCCCCTGATGTGTCTAGAGATGAGTGACGCTAAGATGGCCGCCACTCATCTCTATACCATAGGAGGGCGGAAGCGACGTCAAAAACGTCACTTCCGCCCATACCTCTTAAAGAGGAATTTTCAAATGTCATTTTTTTAAATGACATTTTTTTTTTTTTTTTTTTTTTCATTGAAGTCCAAATATGAGATCTGAGGACTTTTTGACCCCAGATCTCATATTTAAGAGGACCTGTCATGCTTTTTTCTATTACAAGGAATGTTTACATTCCTTGTAATAGGAATAAAAGTGAGCCAATTATTTTTTTTTTTAAAAAAAAACAGTGTAAAAATAAATAAAATCAAGAAAAATAAATAAGAAAAACAAAAAAATTTTTTTTTTTTTTAAAGCGCCCCGTCCCGACGAGCTCGTGCGCAGAAGCGAACGCATACTTGAGTAGCGCCCGCATATGAAAACGGTGGTCAAACCACACATGTGAGGTATTGCCGCGATCGGTAGAGCGAGAGCAATAATTATAGCCATAGACCTCCTCTGTAACGCAAAATATGCAACCTGTAGAATTTTTTAAACGTCGCCTATGGAGATTTTTGAGGGTAAAAGTTTGATGCCATTCCACGAGCGGGCGCAATTTTGAAGCGTGACATGTTAGGTATCAATTTACTCGGCGTAACATTATCTTTCACAATATATAAAAAAATTGGACTAACTTTACTGTTGTCTTATTTTTTTATTCAAAAAAGTGAATTTTTTCCAAAAAAAGTGCGCTTGCAAGACCGCTGCTCAAATACGGTGTGAAAAAAAGTATTGCAACGACCGCCATTTTATTCTCTAGGGTGTTTGAAAAAAAACAATATATAATGTTTGGGGTTTCTAAGTTTTTTCTAGCAAAAAAAACTGTTTTAAACATGTAAACACCTAAAATCCAAAACGAGGCTTGTCTTAAAGTGGTTAAATGTAAGTGTTTTTTTTCCCTAAACTTCCCTCCTAAAACCTCTTTTTTCTTAAAATGCCCTCCTAAACTTGGGGTGCGTGTAATACGCCGGTGCGTGTTATACGCCGATAAATACGGTAATTTAATAGTTAAGTTATTAGGTAATTATTATTTCAGATTTCCGAATTAACAAATCAACGAATTAACGAATTAATGAATGTACAAATTTCCGAATGCACAAATGTACGAATTTACGAATGTACAAATTTACGAATGTACAAATGTACGAATTTACGAATGTACAAATGTACGAATTTACGAATGTACGAATTTACAAATTTTTAATATTCGAATTTACAAATATTCGGAAAAATTCGTTAAACGGGTTTTCATTAATTCGGATATTTCTGAATTAACGAATTTGTCGAAATTCGTTAAAAAGCGAATTCGGAACGAAACGAATTGCACATGTCTAGCCTTCCCATATATTGATCAAAATTCGGCCGATCCCTGCGAAACCTGACGAATTTCGATCCATGCATGGCTGACTTTTTCATGTGTTTGGAATTCAGTGTTTAATCTACCCAGGAAAAGGAATTAGTTACAGGAATAACCCAACATGTTTGCAAAGTTTCTCATGTACAATAATAAAATTGTTCAGAAAAAGTGTTAGGTCAGGAAGTTAAAATGACGCACCCCAAGATGAAAACGATCAGCTGTAGAACAGGTACAACGTCATTCTTTTGTAATTGGCAAAAAAATCTGACAATGGGTGGCCAACGTTGAGGCTCTTAACCCGATTTATCCATTGTGTTAATATTCTCAGATGATTAATCACTCCTTATCAGAAGTGAGATATCAGGACTGTAGTCACTGAATAAATATCGGCTGATAAGCTAATGAGCTTTACATTCAGTGTACTGACTCCAGGAGAGAACCTTTATGATTACTAGGTCAAATGTGGCATATGCCAAAGCAAATAATTATCTGCTTTCATTTTCCTGGCTATATATAGGTGTTTTTGGGCTGCATGTGGTTTCCTATCATTATTACGGAAGGTGAGGATACTTCATTAAAGCATATCCAAACCCAAGAACAAAAATGTAATGCAGTATAATCCTTGGATGTGGTGGCTACCTTTTTGCACTGATCAATTATAACAAAACCTTTTAATGGTATACTCAAGAGACCAAAATTGAGCAAATATTAGAAGTTAATTGTCAGGGTTTACCTGACAATGTATAGGGGTCCAACCCTATACTTTAAACCTTTGAACCCTCCCAACTGGAAACAGGCAGGAATAAAAGCTAAAAGGAGTTCTGATTCTTCCCCACTATCTCCAAAGTAAAAAAGAGAAAAATTTAATTGGCTATAGATACTTAACAGCTAAACCGCAAACTTGACATGTGTAGGTTTTTACATAAAGTCGCATGGTTCCATAAAGTTGAGTAACGCTACTCTGCACATGTCTACCTTCCTACCTCTTCATTTTTCAAGCAATAAAGTCTGAGGCCAATATTTCCATTATCTTCCAAGGTTCTCATTAATCCAGGTTATTGTAAAGCTAGTTATACCCTAGCATTTATAGCCACGTGTGTAACTCAAGTATAGCAAGAAAAACTGCGCTGGACAATAAAATAAAAAACTATTAGCCGCAACACTACATGAGATACACACAATATAACATAAATTCAAAGGAAAAGTTGCGCTGTGAAGAAATAATATGTGAAAAAATATGAAATATCAACAAAAGCAAATGTCCTTGTGATTGCACAAATGCCTGTGAAAAATCCCTGTGAAGAAAGGCAAGGAAAATGTTCCTATAATCTAATGATCAGTGATTCAGAACCAATGTCCTTATAATTGCACAAATGCCTGGAAAAAGTGCCCCATGATGACGTCAAATCTGTGACGAAACGCGTCGGAAGGAGCAACATGCTGACGTCACCGCGCGCTACGTCCACTGTCTATTAGCACAGGCGTGTGTATTGCAGCTGGCCGCAACTTTGTTTTATCTTTTTCTGTTTTTATTCGTGCTGTTGTTTGTACGCTGTTCAGCGTTTTATTTAAAGTGGAAGTAAACCCTCCTATCGTTTTCAGCCAAGGAAGCTGCCATCTTGGCCTCTGTTTGATCTTCAACTGCCATGATGCTGCACATGTGACGAGTTATAACACCAGCCATTGGATGGTTTGACAGTTTATTTGAGAGCACAACCAATGGGACTGTTACATTCCCGGCACATAACTGTTTTTTTAACTATTAAATTGATGGGTTTACTTCCGCTTTAATAAATACCCTGCAGGTTTTATCTATGGTCGTTCTATCCTTTTCCTTTTTTGAGTGAAACCTCACCACCATCCAGTGCTGTAAATTTATCCTCTGCTAGTGGAGGAACATTTGGATGCAATCCAGACCGGGTTTGCATCCAAATTCAACACTGCAAATATTGACTCTTTGCATAAACTTAATGTAATTGTCAATAAAAGCCTTTGACACTTATGAAATGCTTGTAATTAGACTTCAGTATACCATAGTAACATCTAACAAAAAAATCTAAAAACATTGAGGCAGCAGACTTTGTGAAAATGTATATTTGTGTCATTCTCAAAACCTTTGGCCACCACTGTAGGTTCATCAAGTAATCTGTCCTGCATAAGTTGGATCGCTGTTTGGAAAAAGGGTAGTTGACCTGCTAGGTGGTATACAGTGTTGCTTTATGGAGCAACTGGGTTTCCCATCACCTGCAATGCACTACTGACCTTGTCATCTTGATGGCATTGGCTTTGAAGAGCTACCCCTGGATGGTAACCTAAGACTACCAGTAAAAGAAAGGATCTCTCATACTGCAAGATTTCCAGAGATAGTATTGAAGCTGTGGAGAGGTGAGCCCAATCTGCCTGATAAGAAAGATAGCTGTGAAGGAGGATTTGGCTTAAAGTGGAAGTAAACCCCCCTATCGTTTTCAGCCAAGGAAGCTGCCATCTTTGCCTCTGATTAATCTTCAACTGCCATGATGCTGCACATGTGATCCGTTATGACACCAGCCATTGGATGGTTTGACTGTTTGGTTGAGAGCACAGCCAATGTGCAGTTAGCATTCCCGGCATGCCTTTTTTTTTTAAACTGTTAAATCGATGGGTTTACTACCCCTTTAACAACCTGCTGGAAGGGGTAATTACAAATTGTCGTCAAATCGCTGGGGTAGAGATAAAAAGGTACCATGATATATGTGTGACAGATATTGTAGACATGAAGATCTAATGTATGTTCTTGAGACTCATTAGAACTGAGGAAACTGCTTGGATAAGCAGGGAAGCGTCTTTATTGTTACGGAACAAGTACAATTAAATGTGACCAGTACTACTATCTATACCAGTGGCCTCCAAACTGTGAAACGGCCCTTTGCTTGCTTTGATCTGGCCCTTGGGACACTTTTCCTCCCACTGACCTCAACAATGGGGCACTATTTCTCCCATATACACCAATGATAGGGCACTTTTCCCCCCACTGACATCAACGATGGGGCACTATTCCTCCCACTGACACCAATGATGGGGTAATATTACTCAAAAAGAAACCAATGATGGGGCACTATTATTTCCAATGACAACAATAATGGGGCACTATTCATCCCATTGATAACAACGATGGGTCATTATTCCTCCCACTGACGCCAATGATAGGGCACAATTCCTCCCAATGATACCAATGATGGTGCACTATTGAAACCAATGATGAGGCATTATTATTTCCACTGACACATTGTTCGGTTCTCGGGAAGTTTTCAGAGAAAACCCGAAATCTGGTGACGAAAGCACAACTTTTCTTCATACTAGAGTCATGAAATTCTTTAATTCACAGATTTGCTTCAGGGACTTCAAACCGCATATCTTGAGTTCCCCTAGATAAAGGTTTCATGTTTGTGTGGAATTTGTAGTATGACCACTCTTACTGGGAGATTTTCAAGCGATGGTAGAATAAGCACACATCATGCAACTGTAGAATCCAGCGGGGTGCGTTGAATCATTGATTAAGTGGTGTGAGTAATATGGGGAGTGTATGCTCTGTAAAGGTCACACTCTTCATCGATAAGATCAGGCCATGCGGTGTTTTCCCTTAGAAAGACTTTCCCAAAAGCCTGAGGCACAAAGCACAATAATCGTTATAGATGCTGCATGCTGTATTGTAAACAGCCATGGTATAAAGTCATCTGAAGGTATTAGTTTGTAAAGCCGATTAGACGTATGTAAATAAACATGCCTGCACACCCACCTTCAATAACAAGGAGAAAATAAATATAGTCCAATATTTATAAAGGTTACTATTGCTACCAGTAAAAAAAATATTCTCTGGGTATTCAGGCATTGGTTCGTAGCGATTATCCTACAGAGCCTGTAGCCTGAGAGTTAGAACACGTTTAAGCGGGCACTTACAGTATTAATCAGTAATTTCTTTTGATCGATCAAAATTATTTGTGAACTCCACGGTCTCGCCCATAGAAAAGGCCGCGGCTTCGGCCTAGCTCCGGAGCCGCAGCCATCTTGGTCCACCCGGCAGCGGCTTAGTAGCGGCGCGCTGACGTCATCATCGCCCGCCTGCTTGTGCCATCTACTCTGAGGATGGACGGGTCTGCCAGCTGTCTATTCCGGACAGAGCAGACAATCGCGAATATTACAGTTTGGGGGAGATGTGGGGAGATGTGGACATTACAGTATGGGGGAGATGTGGACATTACAGTATGGGGGGAGATGTAGACATTATGGTATGGGGGAGATGTGGACATTATGGTATGGGGGGAGATGTGGACATTATGGTATGGGGGAGATGTGGACATTACGGTATGGGGGGAGATGTGGACATTACAGTATGGGGGAGATGTGGACATTACAGTATGGGGGAGATGTGGACATTACAGTATGGGGGAGATGTGGACATTACGGTATGGGGGGAGATGTGGACATTATGGTATGGGGGAGATGTGGACATTATGGTATGGGGGAGATGTGGACATTGCGGTATGGGGGGAGATGTGGACATTACAGTATGGGGGGAGATGTGGACATTACAGTATGGGGGAAGATGTGGACATTATGGTATGGGGGAGATGTGGACATTATGGTATGGGGGGAGATGTGGACATTACTGTATGGGGGGAGATGTGGACATTACAGTATGGGGGAGATGTGGACATTACAGTATGGGGGAGATGTGGACATTACAGTATGGGGGGAGATGTGGACATTACAGTATGGGGGAGATGTCGACATTACGGTATGGGGGGAGATGTGGACATTACAGTATGGGGGAGATGTGGACATTACAGTATGGGGGAGATGTGGACATTACGGTATGGGGGGAGATGTGGACATTACAGTATGGGGGAGATGTGGACATTACGGTATGGGGGGAGATGTGGACATTATGGTATGGGGGAGATGTGGACATTACAGTATGGGGGAGATGTGGACATTACGGTATGGGGGGAGATGTGGACATTACAGTATGGGGGAGATGTGGACATTGCGGTATGGGGAAGATGTGGACATTATGGTATGGGGGGAGATGTGGACATTATGGTATGGGGGGAGATGTGGACATTACTGTATGGGGGGAGATGTGGACATTACAGTATGGGGGAGATGTGGACATTACGGTATGGGGGGAGATGTGGACATTATGGTATGGGGGAGATGTGGACATTACAGTATGGGGGAGATGTGGACATTACAGTATGGGGGAGATGTGGACATTACAGTGTGGGGGAGATGTGGACATTACAGTATGGGGGAGATGTCGACATTACGGTATGGGGGAGATGTGGACATTACAGTATGGGGGAGATGTGGACATTACAGTATGGGGGAGATGTGGACATTACGGTATGGGGGAGATGTGGACATTACAGTATGGGGGAGATGTGGACATTACGGTATGGGGGGAGATGTGGACATTATGGTATGGGGGAGATGTGGACATTACAGTATGGGGGAGATGTGGACATTACGGTATGGGGGGAGATGTGGACATTACAGTATGGGGGAGATGTGGACATTGCGGTATGGGGAAGATGTGGACATTATGGTATGGGGGGAGATGTGGACATTACAGTATAGGGGAGACGTCGACATTACGGTATGGGGGAGATGTGGAAAACTGTGCGTTATAATTAATCGAAGTTAGTCGATTAATCGATTAAAAAAAAATCGATTCATCGAACACAAAAATTTTAATCAGTAACAGCCCTAATATATATATATATATTTATAGTATATACTATATATATATATATATATATATATATATACAGTGCCTTGAAATGTTCCACATAAAAATAAAAATAAATTTATTGGGATTTTTTGTGATAGACCAACACAAAGTGGCACATGATTGTGAAGTGGAAGGAAAATGATAAATGGTTTTCCAATTTTTTTACAAATTAATATCTGAAAAGTGCGGTGTATAGTTGCATTCAGCCCCCCTGAGTCAATACTTTGTAGAACCACCTTTTGCTGCAATTACAGCTGCAAGTCTTTTTGGGGATGTCTCTACCAGCTTTGCCCATCTAGAGACTGAAATTTTTGCCCATTCTTCTTTGCAAAATAGCTCAAGCTCTGTCAGATTGGATGGAGAGCGTCTGTGAACAGCAATTTTCAAGTCTTGCCACAGATTCTCAATTGGATTTAGGTCTGGACTTTGGCTGGACCTATCTAACACATGAATATGCTTTGATCTAAAACAGTGGTTCTCAACCTGGGGGTCGGGACCCCCTCGGGGGTCGAATGACGATTTGCCAGGGTTAACTGAATCCTGGGCTGTTCCTGAAGCCCACACCGCTCTCCAGCCTTTTTGCAGTCGCCCAGCAGGGCTGTCCCTAGAGCCTGTGGCCGCCCAGCTGGTCCGATCCGCCAAAAGAAGACGTATGGCTCTACGTCCAGATCCGTCACTGGCGGATCGGATTGGGTGAGATCTGATGAAAACGGACACACTGTCCGTTTTCATCCGATCTCTCCATAGAGACCAGCGGCGCTCGCAAGCCCCTCCCCGCTCAGTGAGCGGAGAGAGGCTTGTCATCCGCCAGCTCAGCGGAGATCAATGGAGAGATCTCCTGCTGAGCCGACGGACAGAGGCGGGCTCCGTGCAAGCGGAGCCCGCCTCGTGTGAAAGGGGCCTAAGAGAAGCAATTAAAATAGAGAATACATTGGAAGGGGGAGGAACAAAGAAAAGGGACAGAAAGAATAAGAGAAAGAAGAAAGTTGGCTAGAGAGAGGGATGGGGGAAAAAAAACAAGAAATTAGGATAGAGAGAGATAGATAAAAGGGAAAGAAAGGAGAATAAAGAGAAAGAGTGGTACATCCTAAAATGTACCATAAGGGGTTTTAATACTGTACAAGTGGAAGGGACTCAGGGAGCGCTAAATATTCCTACTACCCATGCACGATAGCACTTTAGCGCAACATATATTTTTCCAAATCAGGAAACAGGTCTCAAGACCTGCTTCCTGATTGGCTGGGAGGAGAATCAGTGTGACAATAACGAATATTAATTTGTTATTGACACACAACTGGGTGGGCTCAGGCGAAGTGCTCTGTGCCCCGAGCCCACCCTTTTTTGAAGCCTATTAGAGCCTCATGCTCTAATCACGTGCTTAAATGTTTTTTTTTTTTTTCATCGGAATCCATGCGTCCGGTGCCCTGCATGTAGATTAGGGGGCCGGATGCATGGATGGGGGGGGGGCACTGTAATTTACAGTATAGTTTTGATTGATTGATTGGTTGATAGATTACGTTTTACATTTTTAATATTTGAAACCATTATATTTCCCATTTAAATATCATTTTGAAACAAGACTCTATGGATTTGCCTTGCCCTTGGGCCCAGAGCACTTGCGTGGTACACTTCCTGCTAACCTGTTACTAAACGTAATCCCAGAAGAGCTGAGTTTCTACTTTCTGAAAACAGTCAGTTCATAACATTTATCAGAATCAGCGTTTCCTGTAAATGCACTGCTCTAGAAGTCAAAATCAAACCATGGTAGGTCTATACAAAGCTGCTTGTAAAATCCCTAAGGAAGCGCATCTCTAAAGAGAAAATAGAAACCATCAGCATCGTGAATTTCCATAAAACTGATTAATAGAGAAAAATTACTGCATTGTAATTTTACTATTCAGGCTGCGTATCATTACAAGTTAAAGCTGAACTCCGGAATAAGTAAATATTGTCTAAATACACAAAGGGGTTGATTTAATAAAGGCAAATTCACTTTGTACTACAAGTGCACTGAAATTGCACTTGGAAGAGCAGTCGCTGTAGATCTGAGGGGAAGCTCTGAAATGAGGGGAAGCTCTGCTGATTCATTTTATCATCCATTCATGTGCCAGCTAAAACGCTGTTTTTTTATTTCCCTTGCATGCCCCCCTCGGATTTACAGCGACTTTACTTCCAAGTGCACTTGTAGTGCAAAGTGGATTTGCCTTTAGTAAATAACCCCCCAGATCTCTCAAACAGAATGCCCATGGGACTTTTAACCTCCCTGGCGGTGTTCCCGAGTCTGGCTCGGGTTGAGTTTTTTGTACCAAAATCGGTAACCCCGAGCCAGACTCGGGCTGCATTGCAGGATACAGGGGGAAGTTACTTACCTTTTCCCCTGGATCCTGCAATGTCTCCCCGCTGTGTGTGCGAGCCGTCCGCTCGCTCGATTCACACAGTGCCTGAGTGCCGCTGATCTCCGTTCCCTGCGACGTCACGACGCACGGGAGCGGAGATCGGCGCCAAATTCAAAAAAGTTTAAAAACCCAATACACATACAGTACAGATTACAGTACTGTATACAAAAAATACACATCCCCTTTGTCCCTAGTGGTCTGTCCAGTGCCCTGCATGTCATTTTATATAATAAAAAGATTTTTTTCTGCCTGGAAACTGGAGATTGTCCATAGCAACCAAAAAGTGTCCCTTTATGTCAAAAGTGGTTTTAGACCAGCTAGAAAACACCGATAATAAATTAGAATCACAATTTATCATCAAACAATAAATTTAATGACAGCGACTATTCGGCAACTGAGCAAATTTCAGTGTTTTTGATTTGATTACATTATTGAATCATTTTTATATATATTTTTATTATATTATAATTTATGATTTTGTGTTTCAAACTTTATCATACCCGGGATGTCTACTAGACTCTGGTTCGGACAGATTTAAGTGAGTTATTCATAAGAATTGCATGCCTACAATATAAAAACGCCAAATTTCCATGCAAAATAATTGTACCGCTTTCAGCACTAAATTCCAGACAGAATCATACCGCCAGGGAGGTTAAAGGAGGTAAAAAACTGTCCAATATTAAAATGTCTTACAATTTTTATTCACAATGTACATGTAATTGTTAAAAACATCTGAGCAGATGTGCAAATGATTAAATATATCAAAAATATCTTAATAAAATAGAAAGCGCTGTGTAATAGCGTTGTAAACACAATGAGGAGGATCAAGCTATGTCATGAATCTCGACACATTTCAAAAAGCAACGTTCACTTCTTCAGGAGATATTACTAAAACTGATCAAATATCAGACCGATCATGTCATTAGTATATTATAATTAAACTTAAAAAAGGATATACAGTACAAAGTACTCCGCCATTACAAAAATGTATGCATATGTTGATAAGAACATACACTATATTACCAAAAGTATTGGGAAGCCTACATTTACCCCCACATGAACTTTAACCACTTGCCTACAGGGCACTTCCACCCCCTTCCTGCCCAAGCCATTTTTCAGCTTTCAGCGCTGTCGCACTTTGAATGACAATTGCGCGGTCATGCTACACTGTATCCATATGACATTTTTATCATTTTCTTCACACAAATAGAGCTTTCTTTTGGTGGTATTTGATCACCTCTGTGATTTTAATTTTTTGCGCAACAAATAAAAAAAGACCGAAAATGTTGAAAAAAAAACAAGTTTTTATTTGTTTCTGTTAAAATTATTTGTAAATAAGTACGTTTTCTTCTTCAATGACGGGCACTTATATGGCTGCACTGACGGGCACTGATAAGGTGGCACTGATGGGCACAGATGAGGTGGCACCAATGAGGTGGTACTGATGAGGTGGCACTGACGTTCACTGATGATGGGCATTGATAGGTGGCACTGATGGGCACTGATAGGTGGCACTGGTATGCAGCACTGATGGGCACTCATAGGCAGCACTGAAGGGCACTTATGGGTGGCACTGATGGGTACTTGTGGGTGGCACGGATAGATGGCATGGATGGGCAATGATGGGCACTGATAGGTGGGCACTGATGGGCACGGATGGGCACTGATAGGTGGCACTGCTTGACAGTGATGGGTGGCACTGATGACACTGATGGGTGGCATTGCTGGGCATCAATTTTTTTTTATTTGTACATACAGTTGCCAGTCAGTGCCCATTTGTCTGTACTGCTGGGGAGTCCTGCACTGAAGGGGGTGCCTGCACTGAGGGGGGGTCTGTAATGGGGGGATATCTGCACTACTGAGGGGGGGGGCTGCACTGAGGGGGGATGTCTGCACTGAGCGGGGTGTCTGTACTGCTGAGGGGTCCTGCACTGAGGGGGGTGTCTGCACTGAGTGGGGTCTGTAATGGGGGGTGTCTGCACTACTGAGGGGGGTCTGCACTGAGGGGGGTGTCTGCACTGCTGGGGGGATCCTGCACGGAGAGGGGTGTCTGCAATGCTGGGGGGTCTGTAATTCTGGGGGGGTTCTGCACTGAGAGAGGGGGGATCTGTACTAAGGGGGTGTCTGCACTGCTGTGGGGTGTCTGTACTGATGGGGGTCTGCACTGAGGTGGGGGTGTCTTTACTGATGGGGTTGTCTACACTGGGTGTGATCTGCACTGAGGGGGGGTCTGTAATGGGGGTGTCTGTACTGCTGGGGGGTGTCTGTACTGATGGGGGGTCGGTACTGAGGTGGGCGGTGTCTGTACTGATGGTGGGGGGTCTGCACTTGGGTGGGGGGGTCTGTATTGAGGGGGGGTGTCTGTACTGCTGGGGGGTCTGCACTGAGGTGGGGGGTGTCTGAACTGATGGAGGTCAGCAATGTGTGTCCTTCAGGGGCTGCATACAGCCTGGGTACTGTGCCACATGGGTGTGGTAATCTGTTGTTCAATGGCATTAGTTCATTTTTTTTTGTGGGGGGGGGCTGTTTGCAGGGGGGGGCCCATACAACATTTTGCTATGGGGCACTGTGATTTCTAGTTACGCCCCTGCTCACCAGTATTCCAACAGTACAAACAAATGGCCACCTGCCCCCCCCCCCCCCCCCATAACTGGCCTTTGCAGCAAGGAGCCCATGAAAGGGAAACGCATATCAAACAAAACCAAAGAAAACTCCCAGCCCGACCAGCCTGCAACCAACCAAATTATCCTGTCTAACAGTATACGTTAAAAACAGGGGTTTAGTTTGCACACATTTGCAAATACATGTGTAAGCTGCAGTATAACATGTACAAATCGCCAGGACCATAGGCTTACGTGTACCCACAGCGTGGCTCGGCACCTATACATGTTACGCCAGTAAGGCTTCCTCAGTAGGTGCCTACTGTTGTTTTGGTTCATGAAGTTTATACCATAGCACTTAAGGCCCGTACACACGATCGGACTTTTTGACAACCAACATGCAAATTAGCTGTTTTGGACCAACATCCGACCGTGTGTACGCTCCATCGGACCAACTTTTTCCAGGTTTCATCGGACTTTTGTTGGCTGTGCGAACAGACCAACTTTCTGCCAACAAAAGTCCGATGGACCAAAGTCCGACCTTGTGTACACAAAACCAACGGCCAAGTACAAACACGCATGCTCAGAACCAATGCAAAAGATCGGACAACAATATAGAAGTTGACCAAAGGTGGCGCTGGAGTATTCGAACGTCCTCTTTTGAAGTGTCGTCAGTACGTTGAAACGTCACTACGTTCATGTTTGTTGCCTAAAAAGTCTGATCGTGTGTATGCAATACCAACTTGGGGCCAACGCCCTTTGGACAAAAATCCACGGAAAAGTTGGTCCACGGTCCGATCGTGTGTATGAGGCTTTAGAGTGCTCTTTTATGTGAGTGTTTTATTGGAAAACATACTTAATAAGGGATTTGAAACAGAGAGCGCTATTAGTCCCATTTCTGTATTAACATGTCATCGGATGCATGAGTGGCATGCGGCTGGAGGATAGAGCATAGCAGAGGAAAGAGGAGGATATCATTAAAATAAGCCTGCTTGACCTTGATTGTTTGTTCGGGGTCCACTTTAGGAGGTGAGTGGTAAATCTGCACATATTATATGAATGTTGCTATTAACGCACCCGATTGCGAACCTTCCCCATTTTTTAGCATGAAGCAACAGCCCTAAAAAAGGGGGAGTCCTTGTTCCCCCAAAATGCGTTGGCTCGATGTATGATTAATTGTGGTTGTCTCACGGACAATTTGCGCTGCACTTTTTGTTCAAGAGTATATAGTAGCAGTTTACCTCATACTCCTAAGGTCCCCACGAACACTAAAGCTAAACTGAAAAAAATTGAGAGCCCACCCTAAAGGGTGTTCATTTAACATTATTACATAAATGCACCTTGGCAGCTCTGGGTATAGGGGAAAGATGTTGCATTTCCCTGCCACAATCCTCAAAAGAACAGAGAACAGACCTAAGCTTTTTGAGGGATGTGTCAGTAAATTAGAGGATGCCACTGGTCCTTTAAAACAGTGGTTCTCAACCTTAAATAAGAGTCAATGGCTTGGTATTTTGGACAGCTATTTTATCTAAGAGAAATTCCCAAAACATGGCCTGTTGGGGGTACTTGAGGACTGAGGTTGAGAACCACTGCTTTAAAATATGATGGTAAAATGGCACTGCAAAGGTCAGATGCTAATTCCTCTAAAATGTAGGATTTAGAAAATAGACTAAAAGTGCAACAATATCAGGGCAGCAGTGGGGTTTACAGAACGAGCAGAAGGTGCCAATCCAACAGAGTTTATATAACAGTGGATACTCATTACAATTCGTAACGAACCCCTGTCTCCACTGTTCGCAGGTAAGTGTGGTCCCCACCCACCCGCTTTCTCCCGTTAATTCACAAGACCCCTGCAGATCCACACAGACATAAAGAACTCATTCACCATAAAGCTAGTGATTTCCAAGACACCCACCTTAATGGGTCTAAAATTATGTTATTTCCATTCTTCTCTCTAAAAGTTCATAAGTTCACGGTGAGCCAAATACCAGGTTGTCAAGAAGTACCTTTAGCATCATAGATGCCAAAACTCCATGTTGTATCCAGTGAGGCTGCACGTGCTGAAACATATATATACATATATATACATCTTCCACGGATTCTGGCCCGATAAGCAAGAAAAGAGACAGCATTGTGACACCTGAATGGGTATTGTCCCCTACTAGGTTTGTCCTGGTGGACACCACATTCTGCATCCTGCCCTGTTTCCCTGAAAATAAGACCTAGCGTGATTGTCGGTGATGGCTGCAATATAAGCCCTACCCCCCAGATAAGCCCTAGTTAAAGTCCTTGTAGGTCTTATTTTCAGGGTAGGGCTTATTTTCGGGGAAACAGGGTAGGGCTTATATTGCAGCCATCACTGACAATCACGCTAGGTCTTGTTTTCGGGGAAACACACTAGTTAGTTAACTTGCATTTGGTATTAAGTCTCTTCCTAGACTGGATTGTAATTGTTTCCTTCATGGTTTACCTTATTTGTTTTGTGATAGCCGAGTTGACATGACTGCATTATTGGACTTCCTTGGACCATTCTTTGAGCATGTGCTATTCTGTGACCCACAAAACAGTGTCCCACTGCCTCTTGTCCACAGATATTCTAGTGGTGTGACTAAGGGCACTCTCTGCAGTACTGGCAAGTTTCTACAAGAGTTGTCAATTTCTTCTTTAGACTACAACTGGAACACTGAGCCAAGGCTCCCTTTTATCTTAGAGTTCTCTGTCTTTATGTATGGGATGTCAAGATCACAGTCTATCTGGTCTTGAAGTATGCCACTACCCCCCCCCCCCCACACACACACACACACACACACACGCTATTTTACTATTGTTATTGTTTTATGTTTGATTTTTTTCCTTGCTTTATGGGTGGTTGGGTGGCTATGGCACCCAAGTTTGTTCTGTGATTGTCTGTTGTTTTTTTTTGTGTTGCTGTTTGTTCTGTTTCGTTGTTGACACCTGCAAGATGATATCTTTGTGACAGCTGCAAGCTCAAGTACATACACGCGCTCTACATTGAGGTCCTCAAAATAACTCATTATATACCTGTGCTCTGCCCTTATCCTTGACTCCTCCTTGTTATTATGTTGGACACTCTCTCATGGTGCTCCAAAAAATACAGATTGTTTTTATAATGTGAGGGGGTCTTATTGACCCTGTAAAGAGATAGGTGGTGATTTTGTTTTGAAAAAGACATTAGGGAAAGCCTAAATCCTTTAAGGGCTGGGGATCGTGGATCCTCCAAGCAAGGCTCCAAGGTAGTCCTGCCGGCTACCAATGATTTCTCGTGGCCAAGAGTCATTTTTGGCAGCTCAGTCTTTGTGCTGGGAGCGTGCAGGGAGCACACTGCCAGGACACAATCATTACCGGGCCAGCGATGCATATGTGTGGCGTGTGGGCATTAAAAAGACTGGGGCATAAAGGGGTTAACGTGCAGAACTGTGGCCAGGCTATAGACATTCAAATATTTCTTATTCCACAAATAAGCTTTACAAGAAGGCCTTACCGACCTCTCTAGCTGTAGGTACTCTGGAGCAATTTATCCCATGGCAGCCCTGAGTTTGCTTTTAAGCCAGGGCTACATTTATTTTTATTCATTTTCAGGGCGGGGGGGGGGGGGGGGGGGGGGGGGGGGGGGGGGGGTTAGGTGCCTAGAATACTTACTTTTATTTAATTTAATGCTACTCATATTTGTGTGTGTTTTTCTGTGAATGTGATTATTTTTGTACAGCTGCTTTTATATGTTTATATATATTTTTTTCGGGGTAAAATGATGGGGTGACTTGTGTTTTTTCAGCACAAGAACAAGTCCAGGATGAATGAGAAGGGCTTCATAAGCTCCTGGCTAAGGAATATTTTTTCATTCTTTATTAAAAACAACCAAAACACACTGAAATTATGAAATGTCAAAAATCACAAAATTTTTACCCAAATTTTGAGGAAATTGCCACCTCAATCGTGCTCATCCCTACTTATGGAACCATAGCAATTTTCCCCAATTTTCAAAAAAAAATTGGGGGAAATTAAGCACTCAATCTTGCTAATCCCTACTTATGCAACCATAGCAATTTTCCCCAATTTTAATTAAAATGTGGGGGAAATTAAAAACTCAATCTTGCTAATCCCTATTTATGCAACCATAGCAATTTCCCCCAATTTGTAACAACATTTCGGGGACATTAAACTCCCAATCTTGCTAATCCCTATTTATGGAACTATAACAATATTCCCCAATTTTCACCAAAATGTATGCAAAATTAAGCTCAATCTTGCCAATCCCTATTTATGAAACCATTGCAATTTTCCCCAATTATCACCAAAATTTGGGTGAAATTCAACTCTCAATCTTGGTCATCCCTTCTTATGGAGCCATAGCTATTTTCCCAATTTCCACTAAAATTTGGGGCAGATTAAATTCTCAATCTTGCTCATCCCTACCATAGCAACCTGACCATTGGGATCCATGGAAAAACATTCTCCTCTTCCCTTTTTAGGATCATCTACTTAAATTCCCAACAGTTACCACCAGCATATTGGGATCCTGTACGGGCACGGTCTGCAGGATCTCCTCTCTGTATAATTTAGAGCTGCTATTGCATGGTAAAAATACATGGCTAATGACCCACCTTGAATTTAGAGCAGAATCATCACCTAAGTATTTAGCTGTAACACAATGATTTCATCACCCCTGATGATTAACACAGAATGTGCAGTGTAATGATTACCGGTTTATACTTACTAGTTTCCTGTGGCACTTACTCATCCCCTGCTAACCTATCCAGCTCCCACTTTCATGCTTCCACCCATTAGTGAGTTTTCAGGAACTAAAAGTGCCAATTAGAATATAGATTTCCTTATTATAAATGTTTGCCTTATTTTTATTCTTTACCAGATTCCTCTATATTGCCCCTTTCGGTGGGCTCATTTCAGAGGTGCTACTGATTTTGAAATGACTAAAAACTCGCTCACCCATCAAAGGTCTTTCATTGCCATTTATAAAAGACAAATCTCTCTTCCTCCTCCAGTCAACCTGCCTCTACCTGCTGCCAAACACGTGCATGAAAGGTATTTTCTGAAATACAATAAGTGCAAAGGGCAGGTATAGTATTGCTTCCTCACAGTGCCCCTCCTAGGTCTATGGCAGATTCTCATAGGGCTTAATGAGCAGTCCACCGTAATATTTAAAAGAGAATTTTTTTTATTTTTTAAGTTTTAATGGATTAGTTTACCTTTAATAACTTTTGTCAAAAACACTCCTATGCATTATGTTAACATGCTGTACTTTGTTTTGTAAAAGAATGCTTAGGCCGGTCATGGACAGATCAAAATTAAAAAACGGATGAATTTCGATCCATCTATGGGCAGGCTGGATGTACTGAAATCGATCCATCGATCGACTTTAGTACAACCAGCCTGTTGAGTCCATACCGTGCGATCACGGCGGCTATAGCTGCTGGTAGTGATCATTGTATTTTGTTGGCTGGGAAACCTGTCAGAATACAATAGCGCAGTGGAAGGGATTCCCCTAGCAACACTCAATGCATTCTGCCATCTGGATTGAAAAAGTAACAACAAAATGGAGCACTGAATGTTAATGTACCGAAGACACTGTAATGCCTAACAAGGTGTAGAGCTGGTATTTTCAATACAGACGCTATAAATAAAAATGTAGTTTGTCTGAAGCTGTAGTTTAGCTCAGACTGCCATTATTGTAAATTCTGGTTCTGTTTCAGCTTGGCTGGTTGTGTGGTTTTCCCCTTGGCCTAGGAAAGACGCCCTATTATTTCGGCCAAGGTTGGAAATTGCAACAAGCTGTGTGTATTGAGTGCCTCTTTGCCTGGAAACAATCAGTGGGTGTGGTCTGCCTGCTGTGCATTCTGGGAGGGGGTACTTAAGGCACAGACCCCGTGACAGGGGAGTTCTGACCTGATGGCCCTCCTGGCCTAAGGTGTGTTGCTGCCGCTAAATTGTCTTGGGTCCTGCTGGCTCAAGGCTTCGTTACTGAAGGTAGGCCAAAAAGTCTTGGGGCCTACCGATCCAGTAATGGTCCTGTGCTGTCTTGCCTGCGGGAAGAAGCAGAGTGACTGGAGAATCCAGGGGAGGACTTTTCAGAAGAGCACCACGCAGCAAGGCTGGTGATTCACTTGGAGGCTGTATCCCGGGTCACCTACCACACGGTACCGTAGGTTCGGAAGAAGGGAACTGGTACTATGTGATCAAGCCTTGACATTGCAAAAAGTCGCTAATTACCCAATTCTGTGGCAGAGGATTGTGTAACGGTTATACCAAATCTTAAAGTCTGTGGCAGAGACTATGACCGAGCATCGCATTGGCTGCTAGGTCAGTGAGAGAGGCCTATCCGGTGGTTGCTGAATCCAGTTGTGGAGCTATTGCCCTCTGGATCAAAGAAAGTATTCCTGATCTGCAATTCAAAGGTACCTGAATTCCCCTAAACCCTTGCTATCTTTCTTAAATAAAACGTTGGAAAAAGAGACTATGTGTCGGAGCTAAACTCTGTGGAAAGAAGTCTTCAATGGGACCCCTATGATGGATATGGTGGAACAGTAAAGGAACATTAAGCCCAATCAAAATTTAGCAGCTCCTTCGGTGGTCACTGCTACAGAGGTTTTTGGCAAAAGTCAGTAAAGAAAACTTAGGTTTTAAAGTGGAACTTCACTCTCCCAATGTCAATCAACATTGATTATTTGTTATCCTCATGCTGCTAGCATTAGTGAATAGGAATGAAAGTATGTCTTACAAAACTTTTTTTTCACATTTCTTCAGTTACTTCCTGGTTTCTTGCAAATGATTCCATACATCCCAGGAGTCTTCAGAAGGGGAGAGGAGGAGAGGATTTCTATGCTAAGTACACTCTCCTGCATGCATGCTTGAGCTAAGGGCTGATATAGCACCCTCTTAGGTTGGTGCTAAAGAGAGGGCATAGTTTTGGGTTTCCCTGCATACCAGGGAGGCTATTAGGTAAGTTTAGGTGTTCTCCACCCACCAGGGAGCATTGATCCATTAATAGGGTCTGCTCATTGTGCTCAGATGCTGCTCATGGGAAACCTGACAAAAAGGAGCATAGGCGTAGTTACAGCCCTGGCCATTGGCAGAAGCAGGTGCTCAAGGCATGCAGAGTGACTGTATATATGCCTAGGGCACATGTGCTTGGGGTCTTTGGCTGGAGAGCAGGGTCCCGAAGGGAGGGGGCTGCTGCCCCTAAAAAGCAGACAGCAAAGTCTCTGCAACTACATCATTTTTCTTATGAAAATGATTTCTTGTACAGCGATGCCTAGAGCAGTATATAGAGCATTTGTGCCCAACATGTGGCCTGGGGCATGCCTCCTGAAGCTTGTCTCTTGTTTCATTTCGAAGGGAGATGCCCTCTTCCTCAGAGCCACTCTGAGGAAGTGGCTCTGAGGAAGAGGGGATCTCCCTTCAAAACATGTAGGCCATCTAAATGGTCCTCCAGCCTGCTCTGTCTCTGGGACCTGGTTCTTTGTGCTTATTATGGACGCTGATATGATTTTATCATTGATCCGTTTCTGAGTATACTTCTTATTAAGTGATTATTAAAGATATCACTTGGGTAATGCGCAAGGCTGATGCGCCCTCTTCTCTTTGTTTTACAGCTTTTATGTCTGAAGTCTCTGATTATCGCTTCTATCATGTCCACAGTCTCTGACCAACTCTTTTACCATGTCCGCAGTCTCTCACCATCTTCTGTATTATGCCCATAGTCTTTGACTATGTCCTGTTGTGTGTTTGCTGTCTCTGACTGTGAATATTCACTACATTTTATGTGTGGCCCTTTGGTGATGTCCGGGGTCACACTTGTGGCCCTCTATATTAAGAAGGTTGACCACCACTGATAAAGAGTCTGCAAAAAATATCCATTGCCATTGGATCATGACTGTGCAACCACCCAGCCCTCAAATATTCATGACAAACCCTTCAGTGAGTGAATAGGACTGGTTTTTGAACATATAATCTTTGAAGGAAGTCACACGCACCCCTACGCTATCACAGGGCTGTCAATCAATGTGCTCACACAATTTTTCATTCAAGACATCTGGTGTTCTTTTATCAGACAATGAAGTCTTTCGTAGTGATAGGTATATAATAACCTGTAACAAAGCACGCAGGCTGCTCTTGAGACACCACACCCCATTCCATCAAGACTTATAACAGCTAAATAATCAGTCATTGCTTCTTAACATATAAATCACACCCATTAAAAGCCACATAGCAAGAAACCACCCACAGAATGTTTAGCGCTCTACATACAGCCTATGAAATGGGCAAACGGGTAGGACCAGATGTGGACAAGGTAACAAGTCATAAGAGGCGCTGATGAAATTTTAATTAAAGTGTAGCTAAACTGCAGAGAAATTATATAAGTTGCAGGTTACCTGTCCTTAGGTGTGGTGACTGCATTTGTTTTTTTGTTTTTTGTTAAGTACATTTTCTGCAAGCACAGAAAAATATCTCATGATTTTAACAGAATTCTAGTGTCCTTTTAACTTCCTATGCCCTGAACTAAAATCAGAGAAACAAAGTTATAAACCTTGCCAGTTCTCTTGAGTCTACAGAACTATGTCCACACTAGAGGTGAGGAGAAGGGGAGATGCTTGTAGTGAAAATTAGGAGAGCAACCTAGTGCTCCATAGATGCAGTATAGTGAGTGACAGTTGTCCTCCTAGGAAGGGGAGCAGGGCCAGACTGGGAATGAAAACCAGCCCTGGAAAAAATTTCATACCAGCCCCATAGCATTATTATACCAGCCCAACATGGGCACAGTGGCTGCGTTTGATGGGCACAGTGGTGGCAATTTATGGGTACAGTGGCTGCGTTTGATGGCACAGTGGCTGCATTTGATGGGCACAGTGGCTGCGTTTAATGGGCACAGTGTGGCAATTTATGGGTACAGTGGCTGCGTTTGATCGTACAGTGGCTGTGTTTGATGGGCACAGTGGCAGCGTTTGATGGCACAGTGGCAGCGTTTAATGGGCACAGTGGTGGCAATTTATGGGCACAGTGGCTGCGTTTAATGGCACAGTGGCTGCGTTTGATGGGCACAATGGCTGCGTTTGATGGGCACAGTGGCTGCGTTTGATGGCACAGTGGCAGTGTTTAATGGGCACAGTGGTGGCAATTTATGGGCACAGTGGCTGCATTTGATGGCACAGTGGCTGCGTTTGATGGGCACAGTGGTGGCAATTTATGGGTACAGTGGCTGCGTTTGATGGCACAGTGGCTGCGTTTGATGGGCACAATGGCTGCATTTGATGGACACAATGGCTGCGTTTGATGGCACAGTGGCTGCGTTTGATGGGCACAGTGGCTGTGTTTGATGGGCACAGTGGCTGCGTTTTTGATGGGCACTGTGGCTGCATTTGATGGGCACAGTGGCTGCATTTGATAGGCACAGTGGTGGCAATTTATGGGCACAGTGGCAGTGTTTGATGGGCACAGTGGCTGCGTTTGATGGGCACAGTGGCTGCGTTTGATGGGCACAGTGGTGGCAATTTATGAGTACAGTGGCTGCGTTTGATGGCACAGTGGCTGCGTTTGATGGGCACAGTGGCTGCATTTGATGGGCAGTGGCTGCGTTTGATGGGCACCGTGGCTGCGTTTGATGGGCATAGTGTGGCAATTTATGGGCACAGTGGCTGCGTTTGATGGGCACATTGGCTGCATTTGATGGGCTGGGGCTGCGTTTGATGGGCACAGTGGCTGCGTTTAATGGGCACAGTGTGGCAATTTATGGGTACAGTGGCTGTGTTTGATGGTACAGTGGCTGTGTTTGATGGCACAGTGGCAGCGTTTAATGGGCACAGTGGCTGCGTTTGATGGGCACAGTGGCTGTGTTTGATGAGCACAGTGGCTGCGTTTGATGGGCACAGTGGCTGCGTTTGATGGCACAGTGGCTGCGTTTGATGGCACAGTGGCAGTGTTTAATGGGCACAGTGGTGGCAATTTATGGGCACAGTGGCTGTGTTTAATGGCACAGTGGCTGCGTTTGATGGGCACATTGGTGGCAAATTATGGGCACGGTGGCTGTGTTTGATGGGCACAGTGGTGGCAATTTATGGGTACAGTGGCTGCGTTTGATGGGCACAGTGGCTGCATTTGATGGGCACAGTGTGGCAATTTATGGGTACAGTGGCTGTGTTTGATGATACAGTGGCTGTATTTGATGGGCACAGTGGCAGCGTTTGGCACAGTGGCAGCGTTTAATGGGCACAGTGGTGGCAATTTAT
Organism: Lithobates sylvaticus; assembly: GCA_028564925.1. Lineage (NCBI taxonomy): Eukaryota > Metazoa > Chordata > Amphibia > Anura > Ranidae > Lithobates > Lithobates sylvaticus. The sequence goes on from CM053037.1 coordinate 152,654,587, forward strand.
GGGCACAGTGGCTGCGTTTAATGGCACAGTGGCTGCGTTTGATGGGCACAGTGGCTGCCTTTGATGGCACAGTGGCAGTGTTTAATGGGCACAGTGGTGGCGATTTATGGGCACAGTGGCTGCGTTTGATGGCACAGTGGCTGCGTTTGATGGGCACAGTGGTGGCAATTTATGGGTACAGTGGCTGCGTTTGATGGCACAGTGGCTGCGTTTGATTATCACAATAGCTGCATTTGATGGGCACAATGGCTGCGTTTGATGGCACAGTGGCTGCGTTTGATGGCACAGTGGCTGCGTTTGATGGGCACAGTGGCTGCGTTTGATGGGCACTGTGGCTGCATTTAATGGGCACAGTGGCTGCATTTGATAGGCACAGTGGTGGCAATTTATGGGCACAGTGGCAGTGTTTGATGGGCACAGTGGCAGTGTTTGATGGGCACAGTGGCTGCGTTTGATGGGCACAGTGGCTGCGTTTGATGGGCACAGTGGTGGCAATTTATGGGTACAGTGGCTGCGTTTGATGGGCACAGTGGCTGCGTTTAATGGGCACAGTGTGGAAATTTATGGGTACAGTGGCTGCGTTTGATGGGCACAGTGGCTGCATTTGATGGGCTGTGGCTGCGTTTGATGGGCACAGTGGCTGCGTTTAATGGGCACAGTGTGGAAATTTATGGGTACAGTGGCTGCGTTTGATGGTACAGTGGCTGTGTTTGATGGCACAGTGGCAGTGTTTAATGGGCACAGTGGTGGCAATTTATGGGCACAGTGGCTGCGTTTAATGGCACAGTGGCTGCGTTTGATGGGCACAGTGGCTGCGTTTGATGGGCACAGTGGCTGCGTTTGATGGCACAGTGGCTGCGTTTGATGGCACAGTGGCTGCGTTTGATGGCACAGTGGCAGTGTTTAATGGGCACAGTGGTGGCAATTTATGGGCACAGTGGCTGTGTTTGATGGCACAGTGGCTGTGTTTGATGGGCACATTGGTGGCAAATTATGGGCACGGTGGCTGCGTTTGATGGGCACAGTGGCTGCGTTTGATGGGCACAGTGGTGGCAAATTATGGGCACAGTGGCATGCGTTTAAGGGCACAGTGGCTGCGTTTGAGGGCACAGTTTCTGCGTTTGAGGGCACAGTGGCTGCGTTTGAGGGCACAGTGGCATGCGTTTGAGGGCACAGTGGCTGCGTTTAAGGGCACAGTGATGCAATTGATGTTTTATTTTGAGTTTGCGCGCCCCCCCCCAAGAAACTGCAATGCTCTACAAAAAAATGCACTATTTTTTGAGAGAGAGAGGGGGAGAGAGAGAGGGGGAGAGAGAGAGGGGGGGAGAGAGGGGAGAGAGAGGGGGAGAGAGGGAGAGAGAGGGGCGAGAGAGGGGGAGAGAGGGGGGAGAGAGGGGGAGAGAGAGGGGGAGAGGGGGAGGAGAGGGGAGAGAGAGGGGGAGAGAGAAGGGGGAGAGAGAGGGGGAGAGAGAGGGAGAGGGGGGGGAGGGGGGGGAGGGGGAGGGAGAGGGCAGGCACCTTAATTCTTCTTTCTCCATGAGCGGCCGTCCACTTCTCCTATTCTCCTCGTGCAGACTGCAGACTAGTGGGCGGGCCGATGGGAGGAGAAATCAGCAATGCTGCGCTGCCGTGCTTGGCGCCGCACGGGCCGAATGAAGAAATCAGCCTTCTCATGCTCCTCCCCTCACAGACAAGCATATGATAGCAGTGGGGGCGGCGTGGAGATACAACCAAGCGCGCCGCACACATAGCCCAGAGCCAGGCATCATTGCAAAGAGCGGCTGCTGTTTTTTTTTTTTCCTGCGCTGACACTGCCAGACAAAAGCGGCCCCAGGGTACTGAGAGCAGGTGGCCTACCGGGAAATTTCCCGGTATCCCGGTAGGCCAGTCCGGCACTGATGGGGAGTTACTAGCAGGATGACCAAGTGAAAAGGGAAAAATCCAGAAAAAAGACGACCCTTGTAATCAAAACATATACACTGGTAAGCTGTTATACATTACATTTTTGTTTTTGGATTAAAGTGGTTGTAAACCCTCTCATATAACCAGTGAAGTGACTGGCCTCAGATGATACACAGAGATTAAATAAATCCTCCAACATACAGTGCGTATCACTAAAAATATATATTTTTTGCAAATTCTTTAGTTAAGAAAAGCAGTATCGACCAGGCTGTATAAGTGACGGCAACATACAGCATATAAATAGACATATATACAAGCCACCGTTATACAATGATAAGATGAGTTCCACACATGGAAAGGAAAAAATGCCAGGGGGAAAGGCCATATCAGTAGACTCGTCGAGACTGTAAGGCCCCTTTCACACGAGGCAAACTCCGCTTGCACGGAGTCCGCCTCTGTCCACCAGCTCAGCGGGAGATCTCTCCGTTGATCTCAACTGAGCCGGCGGATGACAGGTCCCTCTCTGCTCATTGAGCGGGGAGGGGCTTGTCCAGCGCCGCTGGTCTCTATGGAGAGATCGGAAGAAATTGGACAGCGTGTCCGTTTTCATCAGATCTCACCCGATCCGATCCGCCAGCGACGGATCTGGACGTAGGGCCATCCGTCTGCTTTTGGCGGATCGAACCAGGTTGGATGTCAGCGTACATGTCTCCGCTGACATCTGTCGTTCCATAGACTAGCATGGAGCGCCCGTTCAGGTCCGCCGTCAAAACTGACAGGTCCGTCAGGGTGAAAGGGGCCTATAGGAGGAAGTGGACATAAACAAAGGGTTATTTGGCAAAGCAGAGAAAAACAAAAAGAAAGAAAAACATACGAATATGCACTCTAGCCTCTGTTTCCAGTTGAAAACATCCTAAAAGGATGGAAATCCTGAGTGAAAAAACAGGGCCCAAACAGACCAGGACTCTGCATTTCACCATTTTACATCTAATAAAGAAGGAGAAAAGCAGGGTGAAGGAGAGGACAGAAAGGTAAAAATAAAAGGGTGGAGGAGAGGAAAGGAAAATAGTGACAATAGCGTGAATGGATGGAGGCGGGAATGAAGACTCACTTGAAGAGAGCCTTAGGCTAGGTTTCCACTTTCGCGACCCCAAAGTCGCGCGATTTACAGTGCGATTTTGCAATGCGATTTTTTTGCGATTTGACGCAACTTTCCAAACGACTTTGTGCGACTTTGATGTTATGCGATTTAGTCATAGTGATGTTATTCCTTATCCTGCTTAGTCATTTCCCCTTCTTCTTTCATTGTCACGTGTTGTATAGTGCTTAGCAAACATGTTGGGTATGCAATATATTGGGCCAGCAGTCATTATGGCTGCTGTAGCAGCATTAATACAGTAGATGAAGAAGAAGAGGATAACAGTAGGAGGAGAAGGCATAGGTTTTGGATCCATCCCGTCATCGCCCAAAGGGAAGGGAGGGGCCAGTTTTGGGTCCTTTATAACGACCTCCATGCTCATGAAGACAAATTCTTCAACTACACATGGATGTCAATTAGTGAGAACATTTGTTTATGTCAACTTGCAAATGAGCCAAGATATATTTTGGAAAACGTGTATATGCATGGTCACCATGACTCTTTTTCTAGTTTTTAGCTTCAAATAGCTAGAAGTGTTAACAAAAACCTGAGCAAATGATAAAAAAAATGGAAAGAGAGTTAAAATGGTCCATTTTTACATGGTCAATGTAGCTAATGGCCATATATTTTCTCTTTACAGTTTTGATGAATTGTTGGTTTTGCTCTCTAGCCAGCTAGAGCGACAAAACACCAGTTTCCGAAGGAGTATTCCAGCTGTTGAAAGACTCATTATAACATTGAGGTAAATTTTCATACCTACTTTTTCTTACCTCATATGTGGCATTTGGAGATCCACATCGTTCTTTGATCCTTTTTTACATGAATTGAAATAATAAATACTAGCATGTTATTGTGGGTGTGTTTACCATATTAATTGTCCCTGTACATCACCAGTGTCTTTCTCCTGCTCCTCTTCTTCCTTCACTTCCTCAGGCACCTCCTGGGTGCTCGTTTTTAGTTCCAATATAGAAGTAGCTTATTGTTAATATGCATCATTCTAATACTCTGCCATTTTAGGTACCTGGCAACTGGACATTCCTTTCCAAGTTCCAACTACTGCCAGCAATATTGTACATGATACCAGCAGAGACGTCTGGAATGTTCTTAGGGATTTGGTACTGAAGAATCACACTCCCGAAGATTGGTGCAAGATAGCAGAAGTTTTATGGGACTGATGCAAGTAGTGATGCCCATTGGCTATAAAAAATATTTTTAGTTTGTCTTACTAGCAGTGGCTGAAGCCACTTATTGTTTTAGATATATAGACATAAGATTGTAGGGCAGCAGCTCAGACTCCAGTATTTGTGCATGATCATCTTTTGGAAGAATGTTGAGGGAAAATGGCCTGGACCTGCCACAGGACTGTCCGCTGCCAGGGACAAATGTGCCACCACTGCCATTTGTCTATGTTGGGGATGAGGCCTTTGCTCTCAGTGACCATCTACTAAGGCCTTATTCCAATCGGTCTCTGAGTGAAGAGAAGAGAATCTTCAACTACTGCTTAATGAGGGCAAGACGAGTTGTGGAATGTGCTTTTGGCATTTTATCTAATAAGTGGCGGTTCCTACAAACACCTATCAATTTAAAAATGGAGGAATGCAATATCTGCGGTAAAAGCAGCATGTGTGCTTCATAACTATGTCCGAATTTGTGATGGGTACTTTTTTGAAGATTCCCTCATGCCAGTAGGGGCACCAGCACTGGTGCCACTCTGCGTGAGGGTTTTACTTCGCTTTTAGATGTCTTCTGCTATGAACATGTTCTATCTTTTATGTATTATATATTTAACGGATACTGATATATACTCCACGTAGTGCATATCTTATTGTTTATTTCTTTTAATGTTTATTTATTTTCTGTATGATTTCATGAAAATACTCAATAAAAATTGAATGATTCAAAAAAAAATAGATGTCTTCTGCTGGTTGTGTCCCCTGGCAGCAGGATGCTATTGCATAATGTATGTCACACATTTTTTTTTAGATTATTATTTATTAGTCTGTTATGTGTAATTGCATTCAAATGCTGAATAACAGGTATTTTACACCAAAAAAAAGGAATAATCAAAAAACACATAATGTAACCAGAATAATTTTTAATTTTTAATAAGAATGCACCAAAAATGTTTTCAGTGAACTACACCCCCTTGTAGCTCTTCGCAAAGGCCTAGAGACATTGCTAGGCCCTGGTTCAGCATCCTCCTCATTCATGGAGTTTGTTGATGACTTTCTTTCATCTACGAACAGTTCCTTGTCAACAGGGTCTTGGAATTGTTCTTCCTCCTCCGCCTCCTCTTCTGACTCATCTTCCGGTGGCTGTCTTCCCAGCATGCTTGGGTTCTGAAATATGAATAACTAATTTTTAAAGTAAGCATTACAATTTTATATGTTAAATTCTGGAAATATGCCTGTTGATAATTTACTCTTGCATTTCCAACACCGGTTTTAAAAATTCAAGATCCCGGCATGGGCATATGAGGCTAATCTTTTTGAGCCGGAACCACTCCTCCCTTCTTTTAATTTTCATAGGTACCGCTTGTAACAGTCTTTGAGACTTCTCCATCGAGTTTGTAACAAGTGCACTGCAAACTATAAAGACAATACCAACTTTTTTCTTTATTAACCCCCCTGGCGGTATTCCCGAGTCTGGCTCGGGGTGGAACTTTAGTACCATAAGCGATAACCCCGAGTCAGAGTCGGGCTCGCATTGCAGGATACAGGGAGACTTACTTACCTTGTCCCCTGGATCCTGCTATGTCCTCCCGCTGTGTGTGTGAGCTGTCTCCTCGCTCGATTCACACAGTGCCGAGTGCCGCTGATCTCCGTTCTTTTCGACGTTACGACGCACGGGAGCGGAGATCGGCGCCAAATTCAAAAAAGTTAAAACACACAATACACATACAGTACTGTAATCTTACAGATTACAGTACTGTATAAAAAAATACACATCCCCTTTGTCCCTAGTGGTCTGTCCAGTGCCCTGCATGTCGTTTTATATAATAAATAATTTTTTTTCTGCCTGGAAAATGGAGATTGTCCATAGCAACCAAAAAGTATCCCTTTATGTCAAAAGTGGTTTTAGACCAGCTAGAAAAGAGCTATAATAAATTAGAATCACAATTTATCATCAAACACTAAATTTAATGACAGCGACAATTCTGCAACTGAGCAAATTTCAGTGTTTTTGATTTGAATACATTATTGAATAATTTTTATAGTTATTTATTATATTATAAATTATTATTATTATTATTTGTGTTTCAAACTTTATCATACCTGGGATGTCTACTAGACTCTGGTTTGGACAGATTTAAGTGAGTTATTCATAAGAATTGCATGCCTACAATATAAAACGCCAAATTTTCATGCAAAATAATTGTACCGCTTTTGGTACAAAATTCCAGACATAATCATACCGCCAGGGAGGTTAACTGGCCATAGGTCATTCATTTGCTAGGCTGCATAATTGATGTTGATGGTGGGAAAACAACCGCAAGCTATATTATCCATGACACCTGCAAAATTTGTGATGTGCTGAAGGATGTCGTCAGGGCCATCTTTAATATTGTTTGGACCATAGGCAAATATTATTTGGGGCCCCACACACACACACACAGATTTACTTTCCTGAAACCACAGGTTGCAATAAAGAAACTAGCTAAATTCCACCATCAACACGGACAGTGTTGACAGGGGATTCCCTCCTGCCAAACCATTGTGATCTCCCATCAGGAGAAGCAGTCCCCACCAAGAAAACACAGTGCACATTATTACCACACACCCATTGGTTGCTAGAGGTTACTGCACATTATTACCACACACCCATTGTTTGCTAGAGGTTACTACACATTTAAATAGCCTGTGACGTTACCGGCAGTGTTTTGTGTGCACTGTCAGCTTATGAGGAGATCCCAGCGTTATGCTGTATGCAACTGATCATTTCAAAGGCGATCTATCTTGCGGGAAAGTGTGAGTGAGGTTTACCCTAACTAAATAGGGATCACTTTGCTATTCTATCTGCGCAATGGTCTTGTTTGTTCCTTGTTTTATATGTTATGGAAGCCTGCTGAAAGATGAGAATTCATCCATGGGAATCAGCAGTGAAATCTCTGAATGAACCATCTGTTACTCAGAAGACTCATTAAGGCTTGGTTATCTAGTCCCACATATGTGAATTTATTGGCAGAGACTTTGGTTTGTACACAGTGGAATGTGATATTCGTTTACTTGTGGCAAAAGTTTGCTCTATTGTTACCATTACAAATTTTATATATATTTATATATTTTTATATATTTTATATGTTTCTTATATTTTGTATGGGTCACTATATGTTCATAATTATTCACTTTATTTGTTGGTACACTGTGCAATATTAGTAGGTTAATATTAGCGCAATTATTCATTTAAAACATTTTATTTTTGTGTATCAGTTCACATATATAATTGCAGCTATATTATTTAGTTATCTTTTAATATTTATTTCTCACATATTTTAATATTTATTCACATCAGCGCTTTAGTATATTTGTATACACATTTAAATAGGTGCAAGCCACAAAGTGCTAAGCATCAACTACTTACTTTTTGCAGACCGTTCTGTAGCTGATAAAGAGTCCCAGGTATCATAATTTATGCAAGCCACTTCCAACCATGCTCTCTCCTTCTTTACATGATCTTTGTAACATGGATCTCTGAGGTCATATATTGCCGGACGTTGTCTGACAAGCCAAATGATTTCTTCATCGTCATGAACTTGTCGCTTGCTCTTTCTAGCCCTAGGCATGCTTCCTGCTGTCTTCCACACTCACGTACATCCATATAGGAAGTGATGTATTTGGGAGGAGCAGAGATCATGTGCTTCCGCAGACTTCCGTGGAAGTCGCAACAAAATCGCAGTCACATACATGTACATGCGACTGCATTACAACTTAATTACTTTCTATGGAGAACAAGTGGCACTGAAGATTGAACAAAGTAGTGCAAAAAACTTTTTTGGAGTCACTGCGACTTGAGTCACACTAATTAGAATGGGACCATTGAAATACATGAATTTTGACTTGTCATGCGACTTCACATGTGTCAAGTTGCACAACAACTCGAAGTAGTGGAAACTACCCTCCGTAGAATAAACAAACATATCCCACTGAAATCAGATTTTGGAGTATAGCACGCATTTGTTTTGGGCGGTGTGGACAAGATCTTCCATTTGATTTAGCTCAAGCCGAATAGATTGAGGTGGCAGATATTTGCAATTAAGAGAAATGCATGACTTGGAAGCGTTAAGAAGATGGCATAATATGGATTTCTTGAAAGTTTTGGCAGGGATGTCAGGTGAGTGTGTGTATGTGTATACACCTCCCAGCCAGGAAGAGGAATCGATACAGCTCACCGCTCTCTCCAAATGTCCACCTTGTCCACAGCATCAAAGCAGAGTCAACATTCCACCCATTTCCAGAGGAGATGGGAACCACAGGGGGTGAAAAAAGACCTTTGTCCACCGCTCCAAATGTCCCAAAGGCATCCAGTGCTGTTGATGTTTACCGTTGTGATGCCTGCATGTAGCCAGAGCACTCCGATATCTTTTTTAAGTCTCCCGGAGAATGCGGAGGGGGTTGTCCACTAGTAGGTGGTCTGTGCCCTCTCGCTACAGGGAGTATGATGGGGTCATGCTGACGTGTTTCAAGCGTGACCTCAGTTTCTTCAGAGCAAGCGCGATTGGTGTCTCTGCAGGGTTCAACAGACTTCCACTTCCGGTTACTCAGCCATTCACACAATAACAACAGTGGGCATGGCCGGCCATGGAGTGCAGCAGAGCTCCAAGCACATCAAAGAAATAAACGAAAATAGTAATAAACATAAGAAATAATAAAAAATAATAGTAAACAGGAAAATATAGGTGAAGAATAAGAAGCAGAAATTAATATAAATAAAAGAAGAGATGAATGATAGGGGATTTAGAGAGACAACACCCACATAAGAATTCCCCACATACCATAGTAAATCCTTGGTAGAGTATGGATTGAAATAACTACTGGAATGTATTGAGAACCAAGGAAGAGTACCTCTAGATGTAAAAGAGGAAACATGGGGGGGGGGGGGGACAACAGAAAAATCTGAGTCCTTAATAATGGTTGATTACGGTAGGTATATAGTTTAGCTTAGGGAATCTCTTTATTTGGACTCATATTGGTCTCAGTTGGGCAGAGGGGTTGACAGGGCAAGGCATGTGGCAGGTCCTAGGGTTCAAGGAAAACAGATAAGTTGCATTCATTGTTGAGCTCCAGGGGTTGCATACTATTTAAATTGAAGATCCACATTTTTTTCTTTTTGGTAGAGAATTCTGTTAAAATCACCTCACCTTAAGGGTAAATTAAGTTTATAGATATCCTTAAAGGAGATTGCCTTAGGGTCACTATCGTGGAAATTAATAAAGTGAAGTGTGAGAGGACACTCATCATCTTTCTTGAGGATGCTCTGGATGTGTTCACCAACCCTGACTTTCAGCTGTCTTTTAGTCTTGCCCACATAGATCTTACCACATTGGCAAGTCAACATGTAGACAACACGAGTAGTGGAGCAGTTGAAAGTTATACATTTTAAAATTCTTCTTGCCATCAGAGCTGGTGAACATATCCGTTTTATCCACAAATTTGCAGACGGTACACCTACCACAGGGGTGCATACCTTTCATAGGTTGTAGGTCGGTCAGCCAATTGGTTTTAGTTGATCTTTGGTATTCAGAATGAGTAAGGCTGTCCTTAAGGTTTGAAGATCTCTGAGTTGTCAATAGGGGTCGATCCCCGACAATCTCACCCAGTATAGGTGATCCTGACAAGATATGCCAATGGTCGCTAAGTACACTTTTAACCTGGTCCCATTGTGCCCCATATTTTGTGATTATCCTGATGGGGGCCTTTGGGGAACCCTAAACACTCCTGCCATGTCCATTCTGCTTGACCTGCATTACTAGGAAACCATACTCCCACTCCATTATCAGATTTGCCACCTGTGCATCATTACCGGGACTAAATGTATGTATTACCTCTCAGACCACCTGCTAGCAGACAACCCCCCCCCCCCCCCTTCCCTGGGAGACTTGAAAAAAGATATTAGAGTGCTCTAGCTACATGCAGGCATCACAAAGCTGAACATCAACGGGATGCCTTTGGGACATTTGGAGCGGTGGACAAAGGTCTTTTTTCACCCCCTGTGGTTCCCATCTCCTCTGGAAATGGGTGGAATGTCGGCTCTGCTTTGATGCTGTGAACGAGGTGGACATCGGGAGACCGGTGAGCTGTATCGATTCCTCTTCCTGGCTGGGAGGTGTATACACATACACACACTCACCTGCCCCCTAGAGATCCAACAGCCCATCCCCACTTGTCACTGACAACCTGGACAGTTACCATACACCCTTATACCCGGGGAACCCTGAGCACTCCTGCCTTGTCCATTCTGCTTGACCTGCATTACTAGGAAATCATACTCCCATTCCATCATTAGGTTTCCCATCTGTGCATCATCAAGTTTCAACTTGTATCACCGGGGCTAAATGTGTGACTTGCTTCTTAATATCATCTATCCAATTTAGCTGTGGACAGGATAAATGCTTAATGTGTGGTATTTATGAAATACTGAGTGAACTGCTCTAAACCCACATCTATCCATGTCCACACTGGGACTTCATTATGAGAATCAGTAATTCATGATATTGGCGAGGGATGTCTGCTTGTGGTGGCCATCTGTGTCATAAGACAACGTTGTCTATTTTTATTGTATGTGGTGGAGGTGTGTCATATATACATTCACTAGTTATCAGTGTTTATGTGGGTTTTTTCAATAAAGATTATTTATATTTTTGATAATTCCGGCTGTTCCTTTTTGAAGAATTACTTGGGAAATTCTTTCTACACTCTTTTTTGTATGCTCACCCTAATTCAGAGGAACACACCTCAAGACTTTGATTAAGTTAACGCCTGAGGTGATGGTATGTGATGACCTTTTGAGGAAATTGCTAAAATTTAGTTTCCCCTCTCCAGTCTAGTTTGCATTAGGTGTAGCCGCTGTGTCTTTTTTATTATTTTTCTTGTTGGACATGCTAAGAAATGGGTGGATTACCAACAAGATTCGCATTTTGTTTACTGGTGGAATTTGCAAAACCACAATGCTTTCCCACTATTTATATAGATTTCCTGGCAATTGGAAAATCGGTGACTGAACTAAACTAGATTATTGTGCTCTGGTTTGAGATCCTCTGATCCAGAGATGTTTGTTGGAACCTGATGTACTGAGATCTGAGCTTTGTGTTTGTTCAAGGCACAGTGCAAGAGGCGACATCTGAAGTGTTGACTTTGGTTCCACAAACCCTCCTCTTTGGGAAAACAGAATAAGCAGTTGTACAATTACTCTAAAAGCTTCCAGATGTGTTCTTCATTGTTTGATCACATCCAGCATTGCAGTCATTAAAAAAAAACAGAATTAATGTAAGTAAGCTTCACAAGGTGTTCTATGTGTAAGGCAGTAATTCGATTTTGGTCTAATTTTTCAAGGTGTTTAATTTTTGTAAGCATTAACAAAAATGACATACGTACATAAAATATTATGGGGTTCCAACCAATACAGACATGTTTCTATTCTGGGTTAAGGAAGGTTCCATTCTCTTTTTTGAGTTACGAACTCTACTTTATTTAAAACTGAAAAACAAGCCTTTAAGGGCTTTCACAGACAACAACCTACCTTCTCAAGGATTTTGTTGTTCATCCACGCTCTGCTCTTATATGATCATCCACCCCACTACAGAAAGCTTTCTTGTTGATGGTATTCTAGCAGTTTGGTTACATCCACACTCCCATAATTTCAGTGAATTATGGCATTCCGAATCCTCCCATGGAGTCCTCAAATGTCTGAAGGATCCAGGGGCTACAGATAATGTCACCTCCACAAAGCTTCTGGTATGGCCATTGTGCTATTGTGCCATGCCATTTTTATGCAGGATCAAATGTGTATTGTTCATTGCAATGGTCTATTGGTCAACTTGTGCTTGGCGGTACTAGCTCACTAGCCATTGTTGGTCTGTTTGGGGTGGGATTAGACCCCCCAGTTGGTTAATTCCGTTTCTTTTTCCATATTGTGGTGAATGGCTTATTCAGGCCCAGGGGAAAAAAATCTTTTGCTGCCATTTTACATTGGGTCACCGAATATTATATTGCTAGAGGTTTACTTCATTACAACTCACATTGTGGGGTATATTCCTCAAATTCCTCAAATGCAGCCATTGGCTGTACTGTACTGTCTATAATGAGTGAATAATCAAGTGGATCCCAAAGAAGCTACTTTCAGATGAAATGCGTTGATCCATCTCGGCACACTAAAATCACCACATTACTACGGTCCTTAACAGGACATGGTGGTGTCCTTTTATTTTTCCATGATATAGTTTAGGGGAGAGTGCCATATATATAAATGACAGAGGCTCCCCACCTACCATATAAGTTACGGTTTCTTGATCTTTCAAGTCTTTGTGATTTTTTTGTAGTACTCCATTTCGACCAATGTTTATATTGGTTGTACACTCACGCTTATTTGTGGATCACTTACCATGTATATTCTGAAAGCATACCTATTATGGACTAAGGATGGGCCCGGTGCTCGATGCGAACCCACGTTCGCATCGAGCACCGGGCGTTCGCTCGCTCGGCGAGCCCAGAACTATTTTGGCCGCTCGCATCACGTTCGTGTGATGCGAGCGGCCCCGCAATGCATTGCGGCCGGCGCGGCCGACGCAGTGCATTGCTGGCTGATGATTGGCCAAGCATGCACTGTGACCCCGCATGCTTGGCCAATCACAGCCCCGGAAACTCGAAGAGCCATAATTGGCTACAGGCAGGACGCCTGTAGCCAATTACAGCTCAGGGGCTGTAGTACACGCCCCCCCCTATAAAACGCCGCCACGCCGTCTGCGCCGGTCACATGCTGTTCCGGCGCAGATTGAGCAGGCAGATTCTGTGACACTCTGCTGCATTTAGATAGTTAGAGAGATTCACTTACAGAGATTGAGTTAGATAGATTCAGTTACAAAGATTGATTGAGAAAGAGGGGCTTGTAGTGTGCTCGTGGCAGGCAGGCAGAGCTCCTATATTTTGTTACCAGAAGCACCTATAGGACTTGTAGTGTGTTCGTGGCAGGCAGGCAGAGCTCCTATATTTTGTTACCAGAAGCACCTATAGGACTTGTAGTGTGTTCGTGGCAGGCAGGCAGAGCTCCTATATTTTGTTACCAGAAGCACCTATAGGACTTGTAGTGTGTTCGTGGCAGGCAGGCAGAGCTCCTATATTTTGTTACCAGAAGCACCTATAGGACTTGTAGTGTGTTCGTGGCAGGCAGGCAGAGCTCCTATATTTTGTTACCAGAAGCACCTATAGGACTTGTAGTGTGTTCGTGGCAGGCAGGCAGAGCTCCTTCATTTTGTTCCCAGAGGCACCTATAGGACTTGAAGTGTGTTAGTCCCATTACACACACAGAGCTATATTTTCTTCCCAGAAGCACCTATAGGACTTGAAGTGTGTTAGTCCCATCACACACACAGAGCTATATTTTCTTCCCAGAAGCACCTATAGGACTTGAAGTGTGTTAGTCCCATTACACACACAGAGCTATATTTTGATCCCAGAAGCACCTATAGGACTTGAAGTGTGTTAGTCCCATTACACACACAGAGCTATATTTTCTTCCCAGAAGCACCTATAGGACTTGAAGTGTGTTAGTCCCATTACACACACAGAGCTATATTTTGTTCCCAGAAGCACCTATAGGACTTGAAGTGTGTTAGTCCCATCACACACACAGAGCTATATTTTGTTCCCAGAAGAACCTATAGGACTTGAAGTGTGTTAGTCCCATCACACACACAGAGCTATATTTTGTTCCCAGAAGCACCTATAGGACTTGAAGTGTGTTAGTCCCATTACACACACAGAGCTATATTTTCTTCCCAGAAGCACCTATAGGACTTGAAGTGTGTTAGTCCCATTACACACACAGAGCTATATTTTGTTCCCAGAAGCACCTATAGGACTTGAAGTGTGTTAGTCCCATTACACACACAGAGCTATATTTTGTTCCCAGAAGCACCTATAGGACTTGAAGTGTGTTAGTCCCATCACACACACAGAGCTATATTTTGTTCCCAGAAGAACCTATAGGACTTGAAGTGTGTTAGTCCCATCACACACACAGAGCTATATTTTGTTCCCAGAAGCACCTATAGGACTTGAAGTGTGTTAGTCCCATTACACACACAGAGCTATATTTTCTTCCCAGAAGCACCTATAGGACTTGAAGTGTGTTAGTCCCATTACACACACAGAGCTATATTTTGTTCCCAGAAGCACCTATAGGACTTGAAGTGTGTTAGTCCCATCACACACACAGAGCTATATTTTGTTCCCAGAAGCACCTATAGGACTTGAAGTGTGTTAGTCCCATTACACACACAGAGCTATATTTTGTTCCCAGAAGCACCTATAGGACTTGAAGTGTGTTAGTCCCATCACACACACAGAGCTATATTTTGTTCCCAGAAGAACCTATAGGACTTGAAGTGTGTTAGTCCCATCACACACACAGAGCTATATTTTGTTCCCAGAAGCACCTATAGGACTTGAAGTGTGTTAGTCCCATTACACACACAGAGCTATATTTTCTTCCCAGAAGCACCTATAGGACTTGAAGTGTGTTAGTCCCATTACACACACAGAGCTATATTTTGTTCCCAGAAGCACCTATAGGACTTGAAGTGTGTTAGTCCCATCACACACACAGAGCTATATTTTGTTCCCAGAAGCACCTATAGGACTTGAAGTGTGTTAGTCCCATCACACACACAGAGCTATATTTTGTTCCCAGAAGCACCTATAGGACTTGAAGTGTGTTAGTCCCATCACACACACAGAGCTATATTTTGTTCCCAGAAGCACCTATAGGACTTGAAGTGTGTTAGTCCCATTACACACACAGAGCTATATTTTCTTCCCAGAAGCACCTATAGGACTTGAAGTGTGTTATTCCCATTACACACACAGAGCTATATTTTCTTCCCAGAAGCACCTATAGGACTTGAAGTGTGTTAGTCCCATTACACACACAGAGCTATATTTTGTTCCCAGAAGCACCTATAGGACTTGAAGTGTGTTAGTCCCATCACACACACAGAGCTATATTTTCTTCCCAGAAGCACCTATAGGACTTGAAGTGTGTTAGTCCCATTACACACACAGAGCTATATTTTCTTCCCAGAAGCACCTATAGGACTTGAAGTGTGTTAGTCCCATCACACACACACAGAGCTATATTTTGTTCCCAGAAGCACCTATAGGACTTGAAGTGTGTTAGTCCCATCACACACACAGAGCTATATTTTGTTCCCAGAAGAACCTATAGGACTTGAAGTGTGTTAGTCCCATCACACACACAGAGCTATATTTTGTTCCCAGAAGCACCTATAGGACTTGAAGTGTGTTAGTCCCATTACACACACAGAGCTATATTTTCTTCCCAGAAGCACCTATAGGACTTGAAGTGTGTTAGTCCCATTACACACACAGAGCTATATTTTGTTCCCAGAAGCACCTATAGGACTTGAAGTGTGTTAGTCCCATCACACACACACAGAGCTATATTTTGTTCCCAGAAGCACCTATAGGACTTGAAGTGTGTTAGTCCCATCACACACACAGAGCTATATTTTGTTCCCAGAAGAACCTATAGGACTTGAAGTGTGTTAGTCCCATCACACACACAGAGCTATATTTTGTTCCCAGAAGCACCTATAGGACTTGAAGTGTGTTAGTCCCATTACACACACAGAGCTATATTTTGTTCCCAGAAGCACCTATAGGACTTGAAGTGTGTTAGTCCCATCACACCCACAGAGCTATATTTTGTTCCCAGAAGCACCTATAGGACTTGAAGTGTGTTAGTCCCATCACACACACAGAGCTATATTTTGTTCCCAGAAGCACCTATAGGACTTGAAGTGTGTTAGTCCCATCACACACACAGAGCTATATTTTGTTCCCAGAAGAACCTATAGGACTTGAAGTGTGTTAGTCCCATCACACACACAGAGCTATATTTTGTTCCCAGAAGCACCTATAGGACTTGAAGTGTGTTAGTCCCATTACACACACAGAGCTATATTTTGTTCCCAGAAGCACCTATAGGACTTGAAGTGTGTTAGTCCCATCACACACACAGAGCTATATTTTGTTCCCAGAAGCACCTATAGGACTTGAAGTGTGTTAGTCCCATCACACACACAGAGCTATATTTTGTTCCCAGAAGCACCTATAGGACTTGAAGTGTGTTAGTCCCATCACACACACAGAGCTATATTTTGTTCCCAGAAGAACCTATAGGACTTGAAGTGTGTTAGTCCCATCACACACACAGAGCTATATTTTGTTCCCAGAAGCACCTATAGGACTTGAAGTGTGTTAGTCCCATTACACACACAGAGCTATATTTTGTTCCCAGAAGCACCTATAGGACTTGAAGTGTGTTAGTCCCATCACACACACAGAGCTATATTTTGTTCCCAGAAGCACCTATAGGACTTGAAGTGTGTTAGTCCCATCACACACACAGAGCTATATTTTGTTCCCAGAAGCACCTATAGGACTTGAAGTGTGTTAGTCCCATCACACACACAGAGCTATATTTTCTTCCCAGAAGCACCTATAGGACTTGAAGTGTGTTAGTCCCATCACACAGAGCTCCTCTATTTTCTTTGCAGAAGCACCCACAGGACTTCTAGTGTGTTAGTGGCATCACACAGAGCTCCTATATATTCTTCTCAGCAGCACCCACAGGACTTCTAGTGTGTTAGTGGCATCACACAGAGCTCCTCTATTTTCTTTGCAGAAGCACCCACAGGACTTCTAGTGTGTTAGTGGCATCACACAGAGCTCCTCTATTTTCTTTGCATAAGCACCCACAGGACTTCTAGTGTGTTAGTGGCATCACACAGAGCTCCTCTATTTTCTTTGCAGAAGCACCCATAGGACTTCTAGTGTGTTAGTGGCATCACACAGAGCTCCTATATATTCTTCTCAGCAGCACCCACAGGACTTCTAGTGTGTTAGTGGCATCACACAGAGCTCCTCTATTTTCTTTGCAGAAGCACCCACAGGACTTCTAGTGTGTTAGTGGCATCACACAGAGCTCCTCTATTTTCTTTGCATAAGCACCCACAGGACTTCTAGTGTGTTAGTGGCATCACACAGAGCTCCTCTATTTTCTTTGCAGAAGCACCCACAGGACTTCTAGTGTGTTAGTGGCATCACACAGAGCTCCTCTATTTTCTTTGCATAAGCACCCACAGGACTTCTAGTGTGTTAGTGGCATCACACAGAGCTCCTCTATTTTCTTTGCAGAAGCACCCACAGGACTTCTAGTGTGTTAGTGGCATCACACAGAGCTCCTCTATTTTCTTTGCATAAGCACCCACAGGACTTCTAGTGTGTTAGTGGCATCACACAGAGCTCCTCTATTTTCTTTGCAGAAGCACCCATAGGACTTCTAGTGTGTTAGTGGCATCACACAGAGCTCCTATATATTCTTCTCAGCAGCACCCACAGGACTTCTAGTGTGTTAGTGGCATCACACAGAGCTCCTCTATTTTCTTTGCAGAAGCACCCACAGGACTTCTAGTGTGTTAGTGGCATCACACAGAGCTCCTCTATTTTCTTTGCATAAGCACCCACAGGACTTCTAGTGTGTTAGTGGCATCACACAGAGCTCCTCTATTTTCTTTGCAGAAGCACCCATAGGACTTCTAGTGTGTTAGTGGCATCACACAGAGCTCCTATATTTTCTTCTCAGCAGCACCCACAGGACTACCGACTACAATGGCTGGAAGACCGCCAAGGGGAGGCAGAGCGTGCAGAGCCAAGAACACAGGGCAGGCAGGCTCTGTTTCTAGTGGACGTGGCCGTGGACGTGGACGTGGTCGTGCATCGTCATCAGCACGTGGCCATGGGACACGCGCGTCTTTGTTTTCGGCAGCTGGACATGTGGAGCCGCATCATGCTGAAGGCTTGGTAGAATGGATGACCAAGCCCTCCTCATCCTCCTCATCCTCTCTCACCCAGGCTCAGGGTACTGACAGAGCATCATCAGCCACCCCTTCCCTAGACCCACCATGTCCTCCTGAGGAGTCCCCCGAACTCTTTGAGCACAGTGTTGGGTACATGCTCCAGGAGGATGCCCAACGATTCGAAGGCTCGGATGACGATACCCAGCTTGAGGAATCTGGCAGTACAGTTCCACCAGCTGCAGCTTACTGCCAGGTTTGCTCTAGTGGTGAAGAGGGAGGGGATGATGAGGTCACTGACTCCACGTGGGTGCCTCAAGGGAGAGAGGATGAGGAGGAGGACGAGGAGGAGGAGGATGCGG
Source organism: Lithobates sylvaticus (assembly GCA_028564925.1). NCBI lineage: Eukaryota > Metazoa > Chordata > Amphibia > Anura > Ranidae > Lithobates > Lithobates sylvaticus. The sequence continues at coordinate 152,673,080 of CM053037.1, forward strand.
CGTCACATGTCCAACGAGGCAGGATGCCCCCTGGAGGCCAGGTAGAGGCCAGCATAGCAACTGTACAACACCGCAGAGCTCCGCCTGTGCAGGGCGCTGCCTCTGCACGTTATCAGAAAAGTTCTTTGGTGTGGGCCTTTTTTGAGACGAGTGCAGCAGATCGCACCACTGCTATTTGCAATATTTGTCTCAAGCGTATCTCGCGTGGCCAAAACATCAGCCGCTTGGGCACGACAAGCATGACCAGACATATGGCGACCTGCCATGCAGCTCGTTGGCAGGCACACATAAAAGACCCACACCAAAGAACTAAGCGGACCTCTCCTTGCTCCTCCTCAGCTGGGATCTCCATCCCCACTACACCTTCAGTCCTCTCTGAAAGCTGCTCTGAGAGGACTGAAGGTGTAGAATTCGGTGTGTCACAACCAAGTACTTGCAGTACACCGACGTCCGAATGCAGCAGGCAAATTTCCCTGCCCCAGCTGCTGGACCGTAGAAAGAAGTACACTCCCAGCCATCCACATGCCCAGCGGTTGAATGCTAGCCTTGCTAAATTGCTAGCACTTCAACTGCTGCCTTTTCAGTTGGTAGACTCGGCCCCCTTCCGTGAGTTTGTTCAATGTGCGGTTCCTCAGTGGCAGGTTCCCAAACGCCACTTTTTCTCGCGGAAGGCGATTCCGTCTCTCTACCGGCATGTGGAGGGCAATGTCCATGCCTCGCTGGACAGGGCGGTCAGCGGTAAGGTGCATATTACCGCTGACTCATGGTCCAGCAGGCATGGACAGGGACGGTACCTTTCTTTCACGGCCCATTGGGTCACTCTATTGGCAGCTGGGAGGGATGCAGGACAAGGTGCAGTAGTGTTGGAGGTTGTTCCGCCACCACGCCTCCAAAACGCGACTACTGCTACTGGTTGTGACACACCTCTCCTCCACCCCCTCCTCTTCTTCTTCCTCCAGTGCTCTGTCCTTGGAACCAGCGGTGCTCCGTAGGCGTACAAGGGGCTACGCAAGTACGCAGGCAAAAAGATGCCATGCCGTGCTTGCGCTGGTGTGTTTGGGGGACAGGAGCCACACTGGGCCAGAGGTTCTGGCAGCTCTGCAGGGGCAGGCCGAGAGGTGGTTGACGCCACGTCAGCTTAAGCCAGGAATGGTCGTTTCTGACAATGGCACCAACCTCCTCTCCGCCCTGCGACAGGGGCAGCTCACCCATGTGCCCTGCATGGCTCACGTCCTCAACCTGGTGGTGCAGCGGTTCTTGGGCAGGTTCCCAGGCTTACAGGATGTCCTGAGGCAGGCCAGGAAAGTCTGTGTGCATTTCCGCCGATCTTATAATGCCAGTGCTCGGCTGACTGAGCTGCAAAAGGAGCTGAACCTGCCCAAGAACCGCCTAATATCTGACATGCCCACCAGGTGGAACTCAACGTTGGCCATGCTGCAGCGACTGCACACGCAGCAGAGGGCCATCAATGAGTACCTTTGCGACTACGGCACCAGGACAGGGTCAGGGGAGCTTGGTTTTTTTTCCCCACGTCAGTGGAGCATGATCAGGGATGCATGCACTGTCCTCTCACCATTTGAGGAGGCCACGAGGATGGTGAGCAGTGACAGTGCATGCATCAGTGACACTGTCCCTCTTGTCCACCTGTTGGAGCATACGCTGCGTGGGATAATGGACAGGGCACTTGAGGCAGAACAGAGGCAGGAAGAGGAGGACTTCCTTGCCTCTCAAGGCCCCCTTTATCCGGACAGTGTTCCTTCTGTCCCACCCATCACACAGGAAGAGGATGAGGAGGAGGAGGAGGAGGATGAGGAGGAGGATTGTGTGAGCATGGAGGTGGAGCCTGGCACTCAGCATCAGCAGCAGCAGTCTTTTAGGGATGATGTACAGTCCCAACAAGCCAGTGGACTTGTACGTGGCTGGGAGGAGGTGGCTGGCGATCATGTCATCCTCAGTGACCCAGAAGACTCCGGACCGAATGCCTCAGCTAACCTACGCTGCATGGCCTCCCTGATCCTGCAAAGCCTGCGGAAGGATCCTCGTGTTCTTCGGATCAAGGAGAGGGACCATTACTGGCTGGCCACTCTCCTTGATCCGCGGTACAAGGGTAAGGTTGCGGACCTTATCTTGCCGTCGCAGAGGGAGCAGAGGATGAGACATCTCAGGGAGGCCTTGCAGAAAGGTCTGTGCAACGCGTTCCCAGAAACTGGGAGGCTACAAACTCCTGGTCCTGGGCGACGAGTTGCTGAGGCTTCGGTCAGTGGCAGAAGGAGCGGTGGGGAAGGTGGACGTCTGACCGATGCGTTCAGACAATTTTTTAGTCCGCAGCCCCAAGGTATGATCGGTTCCAGCAACCATCGCCAGCGTCTGATATACATGGTGCAGGAATACCTTGGGGCAAGGTCAGACTTGGACACCTTTCCCACCGAAAATCCTCTGGCTTACTGGGTCCTGAGGATGGATCACTGGCCAGAGCTTGCACAGTATGCAATTGAGCTACTGGCCTGTCCTGCCTCCAGCGTTCTTTCCGAACGCACATTCAGTGCTGCTGGAGGATTTGTGACTGATCATAGGGTGCGCCTGTCCACCGCCTCGGTTGATCGACTGACATTCATCAAAATGAATCAGTCTTGGATCACCACCAGCTACCAGGCACCTGAGGCGGATATAACCGAATAATTTTTAATGTCACATCCCTTCAAGACTGCCTATGCTGATGCTGAGTGACTGTCCTCTTATGTTCACTGACTATCCTCTTCCTCCTCCTCAATGATCCATGCCACCACACCAGTGCCTAAGGCACAATTTTTCAGCCCCTGTTTAACAGGGGCGTGTACTTACAATTTTTTAAAAAAATGCTTCGCAACACGTGTGACTGCTGTGCTCCAAGTACAGTCTCTGTGAGGGCCGTGTTGCAGTGTTGTGGCACCAGCACCAGTGCCTAAGGCACAATTTTTCAGCCCCTGTTTAACAGGGGCGTGTACTTACAATTTTTTAAAAAAATGCTTCGCAACACGTGTGACTGCTGTGCTCCAAGTACAGTCTCTGTGAGGGCCGTGTTGCAGTGTTGTGGCACCAGCACCAGTGCCTAAGGCACAATTTTTCAGCCCCTGTTTAACAGGGGCGTGTACTTACAATTTTTTAAAAAAAATGCTTCGCAACACGTGTGACTGCTGTGCTCCAAGTACAGTCTCTGTGAGGGCCGTGTTGCAGTGTTGTGGCACCAGCACCAGTGCCTAAGGCACAATTTTTCAGCCCCTGTTTAACAGGGGCGTGTACTTACAATTTTTTAAAAAAAATGCTTCGCAACACGTGTGACTGCTGTGCTCCAAGTACAGTATCTGTGAGGGCCGGGTTGCAGTGTTGTGGCACCAGCACCAGTGCCTAAGGCACAATTTTTCAGCCCCTGTTTAACAGGGGCGTGTACTTACAATTTTTTTAAAAAATGCTTCGCAACACGTGTGACTGCTGTGCTCCAAGTACAGTATCTGTGAGGGCCGGGTTGCAGTGTTGTGGCACCAGCACCAGTGCCTAAGGCACAATTTTTCAGCCCCTGTTTAACAGGGGCGGGTAATTACAAATCTTGATCTAATAGTTCACAGCAGGGCCCATTCCTGCGCCCACCAAGAGTAACTATGAGGGCCTGCAGTCTTGTGGCAACACCGTCCACCACCACCGCCAAAGGCCCAATTTTTCTGCCCTGTTCATCAGGTGCTTGCAATTACAAATCTTGATCTAATAACTCACAGCAGGGCCCATTCCTGCGCCCACCAAGAGTAACTATGAGGGCCTACAGTCTTGTGGCAACACCGTCCACCACCACCGCCAAAGGCCCAATTTTTCTGCCCTGTTCATCAGGTGCTTGCAATTACAAATCTTGATCTAATAACTCACAGCAGGGCCCATTCCTGCGCCCACCAAGAGTAATGCCCCGTACACACGGTCCGATTATCGTACGAAAAAAGTCGCTTTCGGACAGATCGTTCGATAATCTGATCGTTAGTACGCAGCTTTCGACAGCCGATCACGATAGTCCTTCCAACCAAATCCGAAGGGACAAACAGGAAAACTTTGGTTGGACGACAGCCCATCGTACGACAATCGTGTAATCAGTACAGTATTCGTCCGCTAAAAATCTTTCGACAAGCACCACGCATGATCGGAAACACGAAAATAACCCGGAAGGAGACGGGAGAATGTAAACAATGATTTTACCGCGAAAATGCTCCTTAATACGAACAGAAACTCGCCTGTAGCCAATCGTAATATTCCCCAAGAATCAATCAACAAATGATAATATTGTAGTTAAGTAGCAATCATTATTTTCCTTTAACCACCTGATTACTGGACACTTTAAACCCCCTTCCTTTCCAGACCAATCTTCAGCTTTCAACCTAGTTGCAATTTTAATGACAATTGCGCCGTCCTAATTCACTGTAGCCAAAATAAATTTTTATCATCTTTTCCCCCCAAATAGAGCTATCTTTTGGTGGAATTTGATCACCTGTTCTAATTATTATTTATTTTAAAAAAATTAAAAAGACCGAAATTAAAATACAAAAAATTCTAAAAATATAAAATGGGTAATTCCTGACCGTCATTGATGTACGCTGATGAGGTGGCAGTGACAGGCACCGATAGGTGGCAGTGATGGTCATTGATGGGTGGCAGTGATGGTCACTTATGGTTTACACTGCTAGCCAGCACTTTTAGGTGGCACTGATTGGCAGCACTGGTGGGCATTGCTAGGTGGCACTGGTGGTCATTGCAAGGCGGCGCTTGTGGTTATTGAAAGTGTGACCATTGTCCTTTTAAGATCATAAATCATTCATTGCACTGTACTAATTGTTCCCCTAAAAATAAAATATAATATAGTTTACAGAATGTTTTCAAAACAGATCAACTTTATTAAAACGTGTCTGATAAAACTGAACAAAATAAATATCAGTGCTTCTACATGTTCACAATATTGTATACATTTATAATATATAATAAACCTTCTTATAACACATAATATTACAACATAAATGCAACATAATGTTGACAACATCCCAAAAAAACTATTTAAAATATCATCTGAAACTACAGTTGCGTATAATGAAAGTCTTGTGACCAAGGTGGATGTTGACGTTCAGGCTGCATGTATTGCCATTGGGCACCAGGACGATTTGAGCCATGAGCAACGTGTTGTGTTGATGGAGATGAATCAGACTCCGTAATAATTGTTTTGCTTGTTAACTCGCCTCTAACACCTTTATTCAGCATCTCAAGCATTAACATTTCTGCAATTTGCCGTTGTTCCCCCGACATGCTTCTCATCTTGTCTGCTGTAATAATGCCCAAAGCATCAAATACGTCAGTTTTCTTTTGGAGAGCAGCACTTGCCTTCGTCAGAAACGATGTAGTGGCATCCTCAAGTCTCCTCCTCTTCTGAGGCCTAGTCACTGGTGTGCTCAAAGTGGACATACTGGTGATGGAAGTTGTCACTGGTGTGTTCGGAGTGGACACATTCAAGTCGTCTTGGGATTCATTTGCCTGTGTTGTTGTCTAGTCAAATAAAGGGAAATTATAGTATTACAAATAAATTACATTACAAGAAAACATTTGAAAAGCCAAATATTTGTTAATACCTGTGTCTGTGGTATGTCCTCTGAATCCTCAAACTGCATGACAGGAGACATTTGATCCAAATCCGCAGAAGTGGATAGTAGAGTACTGGAGGTAGAAGGAAGAGTACATATGGATGATCTTGCATCAACTTGTTCCGTCAGAAACCTCAGGCTTTCAAAGTACCATAGTCTGGGAACATATATATCATCAGCTCCTGCTCCAGATCTTTGTGAATCATGAATTTTATTGAGTTCCCTTTTGAAAACAGTCCTGAGGTTTGCAATTTTATTGCGAACATAGTTCAGGTCGGCAGAACTACAAATAGGTTTGCACAGTTCAACTAGTTTATTCAGGGCCTCCTGCCTTTTATTACGGTTGGAGTACTCCTTTGATTTCACCTTCCACAAGCATGGCATCTGCTTGTACAAATCAATGAACTGTGCCAAGAATTCTGGGCTTGTAAACCTGTCCACCATCTTGCCTGCATAATAAAATGTAAATATTATAATTAATTCCTATCTTGTACATCAGACCTACATATACATTATGCTATCACCTGACAATGCTATCACCCCACAATGCTATCACCGCACAATGCTATCACCCCACAATGCTATCACCCCACAATGCTATCACCTCACAATGCTATCACCTCACAATGCTATCACCCCACAATGCTATCACCCCACAATGCTATCACCTCACAATGCTATCACCTCACAATGCTATCACCTCACAATGCTATCACCCCACAATGCTATCACCCCACAATGCTATCACCTCACAATGCTATCACCTCACAATGCTATCACCTCACAATGCTATCACCGCACAATGAATGCTATCACCCCACAATGCTATCACCCCACAATGCTATCACCCCACAATGCTATCACCTCACAATGCTATCACCCCACAATGCTATCACCCCACTATATGCAATAAGCCATGGCAATAAACTAGGCCTTGTATGTACCCAAAACTTGAATAAAAAAGTAACATTTTGCAATACAGAAACAAGGATTACAAAAAAACTAAAATAAACATACCTACGTTCGTGTGTAAATAGCGTTCGCGCGTGGGGTATAAATCGTGGTCTTGGCCTTGTTTCGTGTCAACGAACGTAGGAACGTTCAAAGCGTACGTTACGCACTGGTCATGTGCACCTTGCCCCGCCCCTGTTTGATGTGTAAACGTGCAATACTCCCGACGCCTGCGACGCAACCACGAGTTCTCACCGGCAGCATGGAGAAAACGAAGGATGTGGAGGGCAGAAAAGCACATGCTGCAAGAACTGGTTACAAGACAAAAGCAACTCCAATGTCAAGAAGTGAGATGGTGGACATGGTCTATATTCTTGAGAAGAATGATTATGATGGCAAACTGGAGAACTATGAAAAGCCCAACAGAAGAAAGGACATGATCTTGGATAAAGTCATTACATTGCTAAAAAACAAACATGATGTACAAAGATCCAAGGATCAGTTAAGGAAGCGATGGTCTGACCTAAAGCATCGTGAAAAAGAACAACTTGAAAGAATCCATCAAATGATTAAAAAAAGTGAGTATGTGTTTGTGTGTATGTATGTATGTATGTATGTATCTGTGTGTGTATATATATGTATATATATATATATATATATATATATATATATATATATATATATATATATATAGCCTTGTGCAGATGTTTTGTGTGGGTTATGAAAATATCTAATAACCATAAACTAAATATATTGTATGTGATGTGATCCTTTTATTGCAGGGCAAAATAAAAAAATCAGATCACAAAAAGAACGTCACAGGCGCATGAAAAAACGACTGGAAGAAATCCCCGCAGATCAGAAAATAGCACATGGTGACATATCAAGAGCTCATGAACAAAGCATAATTAATGAAGGTATGTTTTCTAAAAGTTGAATATTTATGCAAACAGCTAGTTTCAAATGTACATAGTTTGATTTTAAATTAGTCACCTCCTCCAAATAAAATACATGTCATGATATGCTAGTATGTGATAGACCACCGCTAGCGGACAAAAAGGGCGCTTTGCCGGTGGTATAGCCGCGCTGCCCCATTGATTTTAATGGGTAGGAGCAGTGAAAACAACGCTCAAAAGATGCTTCTAGCAGCAATGTTTTTGTCGTGGTCTAGATGCATCATATTCATTAAGGTTAAAAAAAATAACTATTAGTCAGTGGCCCCCCAGAGCCCCCTGTTTTACTTACCTGCGGCCAGAAGCTCTGTCTGAGCTGTCTCGCATTGATTTCGTCCAGCTTTTCTAGGCTCTTCATTGGATGATTGCTAGCAGCACAGACATTGACTCCCGCTGCTGTCAATCACATCCTATTACGCGCCCACCAGGAAGCGGGGCCAAGTCATAAAATTGATGGTTATAGCCAACAATTTTATGGCACTGGAGCTCACACGTAAGCCAACCCCATTTTTGCAGAGTGTTTCTTAGAGGGGGTTAGTGGGGGGAGCCTTGGGACACCAGAAGAGGACTATCGCGGCCACACAGTGCAAAATGAACTGCATATTGGTGATAAGTATATGTTTTTATTTTTACATATAAAATAATATGCGAACCAGTACAACCCCTTTAATATTATAGGCCGCTTAATAGCAAAAGCTTCATAGACTTCTTAAAATATAAGTCATAAACCCATTGTTATTTAATTTTTAATTCTATTTTATTTATGTAAATATATTTTTATCAGTATATCTAACATCAATATGACATCATATGTCCGGTACTATTTATGTGTAAAATAGTTTTTTTATCACATCTCCATTTCCTACTCTGTCATTGAAAGCATTATAGTGGGCTATGTTCACGCTCACAGCTTGTAACAGCAATCCAGCAGCTAGATGGATTTGCTTTTACAATACATAAGAATGCTGCATCTATTTTTTTTTTACAAGGTACAGAAACAGAAACATATATTTTTATTTTTTTTTTTTACTTGATAGAGCAAGAAAGCAATGTAATAGAAATAGATCAAGAAGATATTGAGGAAGTCATGTTGGAGACTGCAGAAGATATAACATGTGAACAACCATATGTCCTAGACGAAGATAGTGGTGTGATAACTCTTGAGGATTTGTCCGATCGTGTGGAATCTACAAAAGGTTTGTATGATGTTGTTGTTTTAATTTGTGTTGATGAAAGAGAAAACTTTGCGCATGCTATATGGAGTGGGAGGTAAGTAGTGTCAAAGTCCTGGGCAGACGACAAGATAGGTGACCAGGACCGGGAGATGACACTATGTTCAAAGGGGAATAAAGTACAATGGGGTGCAATTTGCATGAAATGCATGCATGCAAATTGCACCCCATTGTACTTTATTCCCCTTTGAACATAGTGTCATCTCCCGGTCCTGGTCACCTATCTTGTCGTCTGCCCAGGACTTTGACACTACTTACCTCCCACTCCATATAGCATGCGCAAAGTTTTCTCTTTCATCTTCCCTATTTAAGTGCTTTTGTGATCACTAGTCACTTTGCTGCATCCAACTTTTTTTGCAATCACATTGACCTCCCTATTTACTCACAGTAGCGCTAGAGTTTCTCTTATTTACTTTAATTTGTGTTATTCAGTGTTCACATGTTTTATGTCCCACATTGGTATAATACGATTTAATATTTCAGGGAATACAGTATAATATTGCTGTTAATTAATTGAGAATAATTTATGTTTATTTTATTATTTTAAAGGTAATATAAGCAACCTACAGAATTCTGCACAGGACAACAATAGTGATCATTGTGACCCTGAACTACCTGATCTTGTAGAACATAATTCGAATATCAATATTGATACAGCAGTAGAACGGGAAAGCATTGTGGATTTTCTCTCAGCCTCACGTGAGTAGCATGCATGCATATGTGCACACATATTACTGCATTACTTGATGAATAATATGTGCAATGTATTTTTCTACAGACTCAACTTTGGATTCTACAACATTGGCCATGATGTCCAATGACCTGCTGCACTGTTGTGCAGAGGTGCAAAGGATTAAAGATGCTGCGTCCTCCATACTGCCCCAGATGCAGTACCTCATTGATGTGATCGCTAAAGTGCAAACACATCGTTTCTAAGCACTTTCTTTTTATGTTAAAATTATTTTTATACCTTTTTGATACAGGTTTGTTACTGTTTTTGTCCATATATGTAGAATGTTGTCATACTTTTCTGGACAATGTTTTAAACTTTCTATGGTAACCATTCTGTCCATTTTTTTTTTTTTTTTTTTTTTTGTACGTAGGCCCCTTTCACACTGACCGTTCAGGTCAGTGTCAGATTGGACAGGCTGGAGTGAATGGAGTGACGGATGTCAGCAGGGACCTGTCCGCTGACATTCAACCCTGTGCAATCCACAAAAAGCAGACGGATGGCCCTATGTCCGCATCTGTCACCATCAAAACGGGTGAGATCTGATGAAAACGGACATGCTGTCTGTTTTCATCTGCTCTCTCAAAAGATACCTGCATTGTTCGACAAGCCTCTGTCCGCTCAGTGAGCAGAGAGGGACCTCTCATTCGCAGGCTCAGCGTAGATCAACAGATAGATCTCCCAATGAGCTTGCGGACAGAGAGGCGCACTTCGTGTAAGTGCATCCTCCTCGTGTGCATGGGGCTTTTTAATCCAAAAGAAGTGAATGGCATAGATGCAGATAAAAAAATTGCAATCACGATCTCTTAAATTGGATGGCTGCCATTTTTTTGGTTACACTATTTTTTTGTACATAGGATTAAACATTACTATAGTTTATTTAAGAAGGGGACTCCATTTTCTTCTCCTTGAATAAAGAAGTAAACAAATGCAAATATCATGATCCATAGGTTCCATTGTTTATATTTTGCACTATTCTTAACATTTTCCCAGGAAACTTTCTGTACCTATTTTTAGGAACAGGTGACTCGGTTTTCAACCACTTCTGCCTAGGTTCACACCATACAGAATTATGTGTAAGCGAGATCTCTCTAGCAGGCATTTCACATTGCCTTCTGTACTTGTCGGTTCTCACACTTGATATGCGAGAACATTGTGAATAAGGTACCAATTCCGGCCTCGCCCACAGCAGTTCACACTGCCATATGCGAATTGCTGGGGAGTGTCATTATATGTTAATGGCACCCCCATTACAGCTCGCATACCGCACTGTGAACTGATAGTTAGGACATAGATTGGATTACATATATGATAACACATATGCAATCCAATTTTGGTCCGGACAGAATAATGAGTCCTTTGTGTTTTTGCCCCGAATGTGGTGCGATATCAGCAATACTATCTGTATGGCTGAAATTGCACCGCACAGACATTGCATGTAATGTGAACAGCAGTGGCGCTGCAAATTACATGCAATGTCTATCATCGCAATAGTGTGAACCGGCATAGTTTGTGATTAGAGATGCTACGCTGCTGGGAGAAACTGTGTATTCAAGTGTGAACCCAACCTGAAAGAAACATAAATGGCACACATGCCAAAATAAGCCAATTATGTATAAAGCGTGAATGACATTGTTTGTTTCTTTTTCTTTGCACTATTAAACATTTTGAACGAATAGAAAACAAGAGAAGTTTTAATATTGCTGCTGCTTAAGTAAAAAATTATATTTCTTTGCATATGTTATGCCAATAATTGCACTTTAATGTTATTGTCTGTTTTATAATAAAGCAAAGATTGTTTGTAAAATTAAGTGTGTTTCTTGACTACAGTGAATAATACTCGTAAACCTATATATCATTTTTTTTAATTAATCATTTATAAAATGGCGCATGTAATCAGGTTTGAAGATAACAGAATGGTTGAATGGTTGAAATATTTAGAACACAAAGAACTAGCTAAACACAGTAACATATAACAGATAGGATTACATAGGAAAAGTGGCCAAGTGGGGATTTCAGTTGTCATCCTGCCAGGGAACTGACCCTCTTCCTACAAAATAATCCATGTAAGCCAGTCGGCATTGCCGGGCATTTTGTGTGGGAAGCCTGGGATGTCCACTATTCAGGGGAGTGAGTTGATCACGAATGTCTCCATGAAGGCTACTAGGTGGCATTGCCGATGAATGTTCTGACTCTCTTTCAAATGGCAAAGATGTCATGTATCCATGTGAATTTCTCCGTAAATAGTTGTGAAGGACACAACAGCACAGAACAAGGGAGTCTATCTTGTATAATGCCAGGTTTATGGTGGTAAGAAATATTCTAAATCTATTGGCAAGGATACCAAAGGCATTTTCAACCACCCTGCGTGCCCGTGACAACCTATAATTAAATATTCTCTGGTCTCTTGTTAGATTCCTCATGGGGAATGGTTTGAGAATATGTTCATTAAGTGCAAATGCATCATCGGCAATGAACACAAAGTTCATGCCTTCAACACTTTCATCACGGGATGGTAGGTTGAGTGTCCCTTCCTTAAGCCGCTTGTAGAACTCCGTTTGGTCAATGATGCTTCCATCGGAGTTCCGACCATTTTTGCCAATATCAAGGTAAAGAAACTCATAGTTGGCGTCAACTATTGCTAACATAACAATACTAAAAAAGCCCTTATAATTGTAGAAGTAAGAGCCTGAATTTGCAGGTGGTAAAATACGGACATGTTTGCCATCGATGGCTCCACCACAATTAGGAAAGTTCCAATGTTGTTGGAAATCATTGGCAACCTCCTTCCACTGCTGTGCATTGGTGGGAAACTGAAAGAAAAGACAACAACCTGTTAACAAAAGTAAAATATTAAGATGGAACGCTACAGTATTAGCAAATATTTTTTAAATTAGTAGTAAGGTTTTCTACTTTGATCCCATGCATTACGCTACATAATATTTTTTGCTGAAGTAGCCACCAAAAGGTTGAGGAGGAGTAGCCAGGAGCCCCTCTGGAACAAATCAGACAAGGAGGCTCAGGGCCAATATGTTCCAAAACCATGCACATAGCGTATGACATGTTGGTTATTATATAACACTTTAACCACTTCAATACCGGCGTATTGTAATATGGTGCCCGCAGATGGGATGTCCGATCCTGGGCGGGCGTCATATGACGTACTCTCATTCACGGCCGTCTAGGGGGCATGTGCGTGCTGCCGGCGGTGTTTGTGCCTGCGGTGTTGCTCGGGGCTCAGTGCGCGGGCCTGGCAGCTGCAATGTCCGCCGGGCACCTGCGATTGCCCGGGAACACAGCAGGACCCTGAACAGTGTTAACACACAGATCCACGTCCTGTCAGAGGAGAGGAGACTGATGGTGTGTTCTCAGCACAGAGGAACACCGATCGGTCTCCTCCTCTTCTGGGTGTCCCCTCCCTCTTTAACCACTTGCCGACCGGCGCACGACGATATACGTCGACAGAATGGCACGTACAGGCAGGAGGGCGTATATATACGTCCCTCCTTTAGCCTGTCCGTGCCATCGGGAGCGCGCCGCTCGGGACCCCCCTGAGTGAGGCCGCGGTCCCCGCGGACTCGATCGCCGCGGGGACTCCCGCGATCGTCTCACGGAGCGGCTGAACGGGGAGATGCCGAGATAAACAGCATCTCCCTGTTCTGCCTAGCAACTAGTGACGCCGATCTCTGCTCCCTGTGATTGGAGCAGAGATCAGCATTCACTAGCTGACAGCCATGCCCCCCCACAGTAAAAAACACACCCCTAGGCCTACTTAACCCCTACACTGCCACCTTGTGGTTAACACCTAAACTGCCAGTGTCATTTATACAGAAATCAATGCATTTAAATGCATTAATTGCTGTTAAAATGACAATGGTCCCAAAAATGTGTCAAAAATGTCCGATGTGTCCGCCATAATGTCGCAGTCACAAAAAAAAATAAAAAATATCGCAGATCTCCGCCATTAATAATAAATAAAAAATTATTAATAAAAATGCTATAAAACTATCCCCTATCTTGTAAACGCTATAACTTCTGCGCAAACCGATCAATAATCGCTTATTGCGATTTTTTTAAACAAAAATATGTAGAAGAATACGTATCGGCCTAAACTGAGGAAAAAAAATGTTTTTTTTATATATTTTTTGGTGATATTTATTATAGCAAAAAATTTAAAATAATGCATTTTAATAATAATAATAATAATAATAATAATTATAATAATAATAATAACAATAATGTACCTTAATATATTCTTCCTTTAATGCCACTATAATAGCCTTGCAGGTTTCGGGGATGATTTGTCCAAGTGCTTGGGGAGAAATGCCGGTTGAAAATTTCAGGTCTTGAAGACTTCGCCCTGTCGCCAAGTAACGGAGTGTGGTTATTAGCCGTTGTTCAGGGCTAATAGATTCTCGCATTAGTGTATCCTTTTTGATGATCAATGGTGTGACAGCTTGCAGCAGATTTTGGAAAATCTCATCATTCATCCTTAGAAAATTTCTATAATCATCTGGATTGTTCTCTTGCAACTCTTTGAGAAGAGACATATGGGAGTATTTCTGACGGTCCTGTAGCCATTGCTTGGACCAAGTCCTCCTTTTTTTTTTTTTCAATTTCATAACATTAGATACAGCTAATATCCCCAACATGGCAATTGGAAGTGCTGGGTCCTGCATTACTTCTGTCCGTCCGTTCGTTCGGTCAGAGAACGAGCGTGTGTAGTTCCGGAGAGCATATACGCCTGTACACTACAAACGGAGAGGTATGGCAAACACAGGGGTCACACGTATTTGCACGTATATGACATCATTTCCGATACGTAGCTACGCACGCCGAAAGTTTTTTTCGGAATCGTACGACGGAAATCGTAACTACATTAAGCACTTTTTGCACTGTTGTATACGATATTGGTGTTTTAAACAACAGAAATCGTACGATCTGTCGTACGATAATCGGACCGTGTGTACGGGGCATAACTGTGAGAGCTTACAGTCTTGTGGCAAAACCGTCCACCACCACCACCACCACCACCCCCAATTTTTCTGCCCTGTTCAAGAGGTGCATGCAATTACAAATCTTGATCTATTAACTCACAGCAGGGCCCATTCCTGTGCCCACCAGTCTTGTGGCTACACCAACATCTAATAGGGCAAATTTCTGCAGAGTATATACGCCAGGCCCCTACTTTCAAACATCCAACTTACAAACGACTCCTACTTGCAAATGGAAAGAGAAAACAGGAAGTGAGAGGAAATCTACCCCTAGGAAGGGAAATTCTATCCTGTTAGATTTAATTTGGGAAAAAGGTATCTCCTCTCTACTGATACTTTATCACCAATCCTTGTTTCAATTAAAACCCCACTTTTCCAAAAACATTTGTCATTGGGACGGAAAGTGAGGTGACATGTTCTGAACACATGTGCAAAGACAGCAAATGTTACAGGGGTGATAACCCCTCCCTATGTTCTCCAAAAAGCTTAAAAATAGATTTTTTTGGGATGGAGCTACACTTCATAATGTACCTGTTCAGATTCTACTTAAGATCAAACCTAAAGCCGCAAGTGGTTTTAAATGGCTTCTTTTTTTCCTTTACAAATGTCATTTTGTGCAAGGACAGTTCTAAACACGGGAAACACATGCCACTTCACAGGCATACTTTAGACACCCCCCAGGTACCATATTTAAAGGAAAATTTCACTTTTTTTTTTTCACTTTATGCATCATTAAAATGACTGCTCCCGAAAAAACGTTAGTTTTTAAAAGTTCTTTTTGCATTGATATATGTCCCCTGGGGCAGGACCCGGGTCCCCAAACCTGTTTTATGACATTAACATGCATATTGGCCGTTGTAATTAGCACTTTTGATTTCGAACGTTCACGTCCATTATAACGTATAGGGTTCGAAAATTCGCGCGAACTTTCGGTCCGTTCGAAGGTTCTGGTTCGAACCGAACCCGGGGGTGTTCGGCTCATCCCTATTATGGACCAACCATTTCTATGCAACTTATTCAGTCATAGTCATAATCAGTGTTGGTCATCTTACTTTAAAAAAGTATTTAGTTAAGTTACAAATTACTTCTCCCAAAAAGTAATTGCGTTAGTAACTCAGTTACTACATTGGAAAAGTAATTAGTTACGCAGCAAAGTAACTGACTTTTTTTTTTTTATATTCTATACGTGTAACTAAGGGGCGGGTCTAGTATTACTGTAAGAAAGGGGCGCATTTATTATTATTGTTATATATCGTGTAACCAAGGGGCTGCTCTATTATTACTCTGTTATAGCGTGTAAGCAAGGGGCGGGTCTATTATTATTATATCGTGTAAGGGGCGGATGGCTACAGAAGAGGGTGAATGTTAAATTAATTGGCAGAGCTCGATATATAACAATAATAAATGCGCCCCTTGGTTACAGTAATACTAATAGAAAACAGCGCTGGCAATCAGAAAAAGTGATCATATAGGATTGACTGCATCAATAATGTGTGTAATGGAAATAATTTCATATAAGTGACATCAATAATTAAATAAATAAATGTCCAAAAATTATAAGACAACAAACTAGTGTGATAAAACTAGTATGAGATATAAAGAAACATAAGAAAACATATAGTGTCCAATTAGTGTCCCAAAAGGCAAAGAATATCTGTGCAAATAAATTCTTTCTTTGGAATGGACTCACCGGGCTGGCAGACAAGCAGAGCAGCAGAGCAGCAGAGCAGAGGGAAAATGAGCAAGCAAGCTTAGTTGACAAGCAGACATAAAAGCAAAGCTGGATAGGCAAGCCGGTATGATGAGAGATTCCAGGAAGCGATGGATACACACAGGGCACAATGATGTTCTCAGATAATGTTGTACCGATAAGAGAAGAGACCAATATAGTGTAATATTGTCCGAAGCTTTTCAATTTGCGCGCTAGGCGCTACTTACTGGATGCAGAGAGAATGCAAACTTTTCAGAGAATACTTCCGTGTTCGCCGCTGGTATAACGTGCGCTCCACGGAGACAGGAAGTGGCGTCAATGGTTAGATCCTCGGCCGGAAATTACGTCGACGCGTTTCGCCCCTCCTCCAGGGCGTCATCAAAAAACATGTCTATTACACTATATTGGTCTCTTCTCTTATCGATACAACATTATCTGAGAACATCATTGTGTCCTGTGTGTATCCATCGCTTCCTGGAATCTCTCATCATACCGGCTTGCCTATCCAGCTTTGCTTTTATGTCTGCTTGTCAACTAAGCTTGCTTGCTGATTTTCCCTCTGTTCTGCTTGTCTGCCAGCCCGGTGAGTCCATTCCAAAGAAAGAATTTATTTGCACAGATATTCTTTGCCTTTTGGGACACTAATTGGACACTATATGTTTTCTTATATTTCTTTATATCTCATACTAGTTTTATCACACTAGTTTGTTGTCTTATAATTTTTGGACATTTATTTATTTATTGATCTCACTTATATGAAATTATTTCCATTACACACATTATTGATGCAGTCAATCCTATATGATCACTTTTTCTGATTGCCAGCGCTGTTTTCTATTTGTTTGAACATATTCTGAAAGTTATAGCACTTTTTTTCCCAGCAGCTGCACACTATATATATTATATATATATATTATATATTATATATTTTATATATTTATATATTTTTTATTGACTATTGCACACGTTTATCCTAGCGCCGTTTTCTTCGTTTATATACAGTAATACTAGACCCGCCCCTTAGTTACACGATAAACACCCCTTGCAGAGTAGCACGAGCATCGGGAGCGTGCGGCATCGCCTCGTACAATTACATGTTAACTGCGCCTGTGCGGTGTAGAGTTCACTCAGAGCTGTTTAGGTTCGGCAATTTTCATAAGCTCCGTAGTCCTTCGTATTGAGCAAGCGCTGCGCCTGCGCAGTACAGGGGGTCCTTATCCGGCGGGGAACTTTTTCGGCAGGACACCGGAATTACACTATTGCCATCTAGTGGCGGTAGATGTAATTGCAGTAATGCCACCCAAGTAATGGGAACTGCGTTACCATGAGGGGAAAAGTAATCAGTTAGATTACTCGTTACCCTCTAAAGTAACTGCGTTAAGTAACTCCGTTTATTTTAACTCAGTTACTTACATCACTGATCATAATGTATGGAATGCTACTGTGTGATCATCTGTTCCCTATCTCCATTTCTCTTTTTTATATGATTTGCAATAAAATACATTTAATGAAAGAAGTTTCTTTGGAGTTTATTATTCTGTGTATAATAAGTTACATTCTGAACTGAAACCACACGAGAAGACAACAGGTCACCATTATAATACTCATGGATGAAAACTGGCGCGGTAAACAAAATAAATTATTGCACAAACATCTATCCTTAATTTTATTAATAAAACATATAAACTTTACATTACAAAGCATAAAAAAATAAGAAGATGCAACTTCATAGAGCAGAACAGTATGTATATATTACAATGATTGTCCATATGGCCTTCATCATCTTCTAGCGCTAGGCTTCAGTTAAATGAAGAAATAGTAAGTGGCAAAAGTCCTTTAGGAATCCTAAATATGTAGTTGGTAACTGAAACAGTGTTTCCAGCTTTATAACTCTAATAACATAAAAAAGTAAAAAAACTTACTTCATACAATAATACATGTACAAAAAGAATAGAAAAATGCATACCCCTTATCCACACAAACTGGATATCAATACATTTACTTAACCTTGTAGACTTGATTTCATTGAATTGCATTTGAGCTCTTCTTAGTCAATTTGAAGTATTTGGGGTATTTACAGTGGCTTGGTTTTAGTCCTTAATTTTCTTTCCATAGGTGTCCCATTTCTACATTCCCAAAAAAAACATTTAGCATGTTTGTGGAATTTTTTTTTGCAAACCTGTATCTAAGGTATCTAACTCTCACCCAGTCATTTCTATTTTCCGACTGAATGTACGTGTTTTTAACGTTCATAATTTTTATCTTTGGTTGAATTACGTTAAAAAATGCATAACTTGGAAAAGGTAAACCCATTAAACTCAAACTTGGTTCACAAAGGAAACAGGTTTTGGCTCCGTAATAAGGCCTCGTACACACGGTACAAAAATCAGAAGGGAAAAGTCTGAAGACTAGCTGTCTGCGGATTTTCAGATCGCTAGTAAGGTGCATTCGACAGACAATTTGATTTTTACATCAGACAAAAGCTGGATGGGCAGGCTATAAAATTTTTGTCTGATGTCAACTCAACGTCTGATTTTCGGATGGTCAGTATAGAAATCCGTCACACAAAAGTCAAAAGTACAAACACGCATGCTCGGAATCAAGGAAAGACTTGGAAGTGTTTGGTCTTGTAAACTACCGTTCATAATCTAGAATTAACATTCGTGACGCGGCAATTGATGAAATGTCAAAATTCGTAGTTAAGCCAAATGTAATTTAAAAGGCATTTGTTTGTACGATCTGAAACTCGTGAATCAACACTCAACAAACTTCTACTAACATGAAATTAGCAGAAGGGGCCCAAAGGGTGGCGCTTAAGAAATGAACTTTCTCTTTATGCTCTCATAGTACGTCACTACGTTCATGTTTGTCAAACGACAATTTGTGGATAGTTAGTATGCTAGACAGAATCCTGCACACTCCCTTTTGACAAAAATCAGACGCTCGGTCGTCCAACAATCAGACTGTGTGTACGAGGCTGAACTCTTTAACAAAATCTCCACATGAAAAATCATAGCGGATTCACCAACGATTAGTGATGGATGACATTTAAAAATCGACAGATGCAGAACTGAGGGATTCGAATGTGTCGTAATTTGTAGACAAATCTTGACTTCTTACACTTGGAAGTTTTGTATAAAACTGGCACTTCTTTGTAGAATGGCACACTGACCATCGAGTTGGCTTTGGATGAAACGCAGCCTTTGCACAGACAGTAGGCCTCGACAATGAATGGAGGATATCTGTTCAAGTCTTCATTGATTCTAAATATGAAAGAAAAGGTAGGTGAGAGACTGTCAAATGTACATTTTTTTGTCCCAAGTAACAGTAAAAGATTACATTCACATTTTTTGATCTGAAAACTATCGAGGTAAAGTAGATGTGTACTCAAAAATCTTAAAGACATTGCAACCTGTTCTAAATTTTCTGTTTAGGTGCGTTTCAACATATTCACAAAAATGCATGCATTGAAGCACATGGTGTTGCATTGTAAATCAGCCCTGTTACACAAAAAAAAAAATACTTGGCACTCCTGCCAGAAAAACAGGCTGTACCTAACTTCCATCCATGAGCTGTTAATCCTCCCAGAAATCCATTGGACCCTTAACTTCCTATACACTATACAGCAGCGGTCCCCAACCTTTTTTTCACCAGGGACTGGTTTCATGGCTGCCATTTTTTCCAGGGACCGGGGGGTGCAGGGTTGGTTCCCCTCCACACCACAGCCCCATTTCACATAGTGCCCCTTTGCAGTGCAGTCCCCTTTACATCACAGTGCCCTTTTGCTATGCAGTTCTCTTTACATTAATGAAACGTGGACTGCACTGTAAAAGGGGGGAGGGCTGTGATGGGAGAGGGACTGCACTGTAAAGGGGCACTGAGATGTAAAGGGGGGGCCATCATGTGAAAAGGATTGAAATGTAAAGGGGCACTGTGATATAAAGGGGACTGCACTGTGAAGGGGAACTGTAATAATTACAGTTCAATCCCCTTTAGATAACAGTTTACATCACAGCCCCCCATCACAGTGCCTCTTGCAGTCATGCCCCCCCCCCCCATTTTCTCTCTAATCACAATGCCCCCTTTCTCTGGACAGAGGGTGCGAGCTGCCCAATGTATCATATTAACAAGCGGGTGATTATCCACTTGTTAAGATGAGACGACTCTTGCTCTCTGTGCAGATCTCCAGCTGATCCCGTTCTGCTGATAGGATGATATTGTTAGTGGGGTGGGGAGAGGAGACACAGGCATGGCCGCACAGCGGGAGGTGATCAGCGACCGCAGTCTGTGATAGGCCTGTCTGGACCACAGTCGCCACTCATCTTCTGCTGTGCGGCCTGGTAATCAACAGGCCACTGGTTGCATCCCAGGGACCCCTCCTATATAGTGTTATCTCAAGCAGTGTGTTATCACCTCTGCGAATTACAGAACACTTTACTCCCTATGTTATGGAAATGAAGAAAGGAGAAGGTGTTCTGTAGTCCTAACACACATTCTGTCCTATGGGGACTATTGCTCCTACATAGAAATTCTCCACAAAAATTCTTTAGCTGTAGGTAAGTTATTCCCTGAAAAATCAAGTCCATATCCCTAAGCATTGCTTTCCTTGAGAAGGACAAATAACAGAACGATTTTAGAAGACAGGATTCTTTTACCTGTAGGACCAGGGAGAAATACTTCTGTCCTGCATCAGCTCCGATGAAATATTGATGCTTGAAGGGCATTTTTTAATCTTAATGTCAGGCATATTGTCTTGCCTGATGAGGAGCAAGGAATCTGGTGCCAGTCTTTCGAGCTTACTCCTCAAATGCTCCTCAGACGGGTTTTTACATCTGTGATTCTGTTTTCCTTCACATTCCATATACATCAAGATGAAGATCAGAGCCAGCAACAGCTTCATCTGTAAAAAGATAGCACAAGACAGGTCAAATATATTCATTCAAATGCAGCAGAAACAAGAAATACTTTAAACAAATACTATATTTCTACACACATCACCCAATTTTCATTACTATATGCCAAAGAGGCTACTCTGCTGTAGGTTTCGCTTAAAAACGCATTTTGGTCACCCATTCCAATCTTCAATTTTATGCATTCTTTCCAAACATAGACCATAAAAACCTAAGTCGTTTGCTATTACAGAGTTTTAAAAATACAGGCATACCCCACTTTTAGGTACACAATGGGGGTTATTTACTAAAGCTGGAAAGTGCAAAATCAGGCTCACTTCTACATAGAAACCAATGAGCTTCTAACCCCAGCTTGTTCAATTAAGCTTTGGTAATAAAACCTGGAAGCTCATTGGTTTCTATGCAGAAGTGAGCCTGATTTTGCACTTTCCAGCTTTAGTAAATAAACCCCATTGCGTACTTAAAAGTGGGGTATGCCTGTATGGGATTCTCACAAATAAGCCAATAAATTGATGTCACTGACTTTCACTCATTACAATTTTAGACAATCCCCCCCGTGAAAACTCCACTGTTTTTAAATGGTGGACCGCCAATGCTTTTTTTAAATTATATATAAAATCCTTAAAATGTCTTGTATAATTCCGTGGGTGAAATTTTAAGATTCTTTTTTTTTTTTTTCACAATCAAAGTTTTTATTGAGAAAAAGTTGCATACAATAGAAATTAAGATTCTTATATTGTTCCTTTTAAAGAGTTTTATAGATGTACATAAAAACGTGTTATAGAAACCTCTCAAGAATAGTAAAAGCCTTGGCATGTTCTACTAATATAAATACTATAGAGAGAGCATATAAGGTGCTGATGGGTTGGTATTTGATGCCAGCTAGATTAACTCACTTTACTCCAAATTATTTCAATGTTTGCTAGCGGGAATGTGATGAGATTGAAAATATGAACTATATGGTGGTCTTGCCCTGTAATGAACAATTTTTGGAAAGGAGTTTTCTATTTAATGTCTATTCTTTTTCAACAATAAATGCACTAAATGCATGAATAACCCTTTTACATGTAAAGATAGAATCCATACCTAAAACACAACAGAAATGAGCTACCTTTTCCCTTCTTGCAGCGATACAATCTATTGCTAGAGCTTAGAAGCAACAGATTGCCCATTTCTCCTAAGTGAATTAAAGATTAAATAAATTCATTAGTAACTAAAAACTTTACAGTATTTTGTCTGACTTTATGTACAAGTTTTCTTAAAGTGGAAGTAAACTCTCCTATCGTTTTCAGCCAAGGAAGCTGCCATCTTGGCCTCCGTTTAATCTTTAACTGCCATGAAGCTGCACATGTGATCAGTTATGACACCAGCCATTGGATGGTTTGACAGTTTGGTTGAGAGTACAACCAATGTGACAGTTAGCATTTCTGGCATGCCGGGAATGTAACTGTTTTTTCAAACTGTAATGCCGCGTACACACGGTCGGAATTTCCAATGGAAACAGTCCGATGGGAGCTTTTCATCGGAGTTCCGACCGTGTGTATGCCATTGGTCTTTTTCTGTCGGAATTTCCGACGGTCTTTGGATTGAGAACCTGTTCTTAATTTTTCCGACGGAAAACCTTTCTATCGGATTTTCCGATTGTGTGTATGCAATTCCGACACGCAAAATTCCGACGCATGCTCGGAAACAATTTGACGCATGCTCAGAAGCATGAAACTTCCCTTTTATAGTGCAGTCGAACGTGTTTTATGCCGTGTTGTTATTGACCATAGGAATTTGGTGTGACCGTGTGTAGGCAAGACAGTTTGAGCGAAATTCCGTTGGAATTCCGACGGGAAAACCATCATAGCTTTTTCCGACAAGAATTCCGACCGTGTGTACGCGGCATTAGATCGATGGGTTTACTTCCGCTTTAAATCTCAATTGTGTGTTTTCATCCAGAGTTTAGTTTGGATTTGTGTCAACTGCCATTTATGGGAATTCACCGTCTAATATTTTAATCGATATTCCTAGACTCTCCTCTTTTATTTATTTGTTTATTTATTTTGCATTTAATATTTTGGGCCTCTAATAATATTTATATGCTATGTCTAAACTACAAATTTTTAAAATGTATGTACTACACCGCAGTGGTGTCGCTAGGGGGTGGCTTTTGGGGGCTATAGCCCTGAATCTGGGGCCCATAGCCCCGATTCTCTGCAGGGGTCCCCAAGGGGAGGGGATGCTCTCTGGGGACCCTGATGTAAGTGGGGGGGCTCTCTGGGGACCCTGAATTTAAGGGGGAGGCGCTCTGGGGACCCTAATGTAAGGGGGGCTCTCTGGGGACCCTGATGTAAGGGGGGCTCTCTGGGGACCCTGATGTAAGTGGGGGGCTCTCTGGGGACCCTGATGCAAGGGGAGGGGGGGCTCTCTGGGGACCCTGATGTGAGGAGGGGCTCTCTGGGGACCCTGATGCAAGTGGGGGGCTCTCTGGGGATATATACACACACGTATATTACTATATATACAGTGGTGTGAAAAAGTGTTTGCCCCCTTCCTCATTTCCTGTTCCTTTGCATGTTTGTCACACTTAAGTGTTTCGGAACATCAAACCAATTTAAACAATAGTCAAGGACAACACAAGTAAACACAAAATGCAATTTGTAAATGAAGGTGTTTATTATTAAAGGTGAAAAAAAATCCAAACCATCATGGCCCTGTGTGACAAAGTGATTGCCCCCTAAACCTAATAACTGGTTGGGCCACCCTTAGCAGCAACAACTGCAACCAAGCGTTTGCGATAACGTGCAATGAGGCTTTTACAGCATCCTGGAGGAATTTTGGCCCACTCATCTTTGCAGAATTGTCCTAATTCAGTTACATTAGAGGGTTTTCGAGCATGAACGGCCTTTTTAAGGTCATGCCACAACATCTCAATAGGATTCAGGTCAGGACTTTGGCTAGGCCACTCCAAAGTCTTCATTTTGTTTTTCTTCAGCCATTCGGTGGTGGACTTGCTGGTGTGTTTAGGATCATTGTCCTGCTGCAGAACCCAAGTTCGTTTCAGCTTGAGTACACGAACAGATGGTCGGACATTCTCCTTCAGGATCTCTTGGTAGACAGCAGAATTCATAGTTCCTTTTATCACGGCAAGTCTTCCAGGTCCTGAAGCAGCAAAACAGCCCCAGACCATCACACTACCACCACCATATTTTACTGTTGGTATAATGTTCTTTTTCTGAAATGCAGTGTTCCTTCTACGCCAGATATACTTGGACACACACCTTCCAAAGAGTTCCACTTTTGTCTCATCGGTCCACAGAATGTTGTCCCAAAAGTCTTGGGGATCATCAAGATGTGTTGTGGAGAAATTGAGACGAACTTTGATGTTCTTTTTGCTCAGCAGTGGTTTTCTCCTTGGAACTCTGCCATGCAGGCCATTTTTGCCCAGTCTTTTCCTGATGGTGGAGGCATGAACGCTGACCTTAACTGAGGCAAGTGAGGCCTGCAGTTCCTTGGACGTTGTTGTGGGGTCTTTTGTGACCTCTTGGATGAGTCGTCGCTGCGCTCTTGGGGTAATTTTGGGCGGCCGGCCACTCCTGGGAAGGTTCACCACTGTTCCATGTCTTCGCCATTTGTGGATAATGGCTCTCACTGTGGTTCGCTGGATTCCCAAAGCTTTGGAAATGGCTTTATAACCCTTTCCAGACTGATAGATCTCAATTACTTTCTTTCTCAATTGTTCCTGAATTTCTTTGGGTCTCGGCATGATGTGTAGCTTTTAAGGATCTTCTGGTGGACCTTACTGTGTCAAGCAGCTCCTATTTAAGTGATGCCTTGATTGTGAACAGGTGTGGCAATAATCAGGCCTGGGTGTGGCTAGAGAAATTGAACTCAGGTGTGGACAACCACAGTTATAGTATGTTTTAACAAGGGGGGCAATCACTTTTTCACACAGGGCCATGATGGTTTGGATTTTTTTTCACCTTTAATAATAAACACCTTCATTTACAAATTGCATTTTGTGTTTACTTGTGTTGTCCTTGACTATTGTTTAAATTGGTTTGATGTTCCAAAACACTTAAGTGTGACAAACATGCAAAGGAACAGGAAATGAGGAAGGGGGCAAACACTTTTTCACACCACTGTACATGTGTATGCCCGACCAAGCGTATTACTTTCTTTACTACACTGCTATGGGCTCTAGCCCCAGATCTTTTGTAGACCTAGCAACACCCCTGCTATACCGGTAGTTTTATATTTATCTAATATATTAGAATTGCTGTAACTGATATTTATACTCTTTCTTTGTATATTTTTTTTCTGTTATGATATACTTTGGTTATTTTATTTGTTACATAAAACGTAATAAAACAATTATTGAAAAAGAAAATTTTTTTTACCATTTTGTTTTTGCCAAAGCAAAAATCCAAACCTATCACCAAAGTAACAGATAGTATAGACATTGCTCCATCTTCTATTCTGAAGCTTTGCACACAATTGCCTTTGACTGATGTAATAAGGGATATGTTGCTCACAATTGTAAATCAATCGTATTGGTGTTAATTTAGTAAAGGGAAATTGACTGTGCACTTCGCAAAGTGCGGTTGCACTCTGCAAGAGCAGTTGCCCCAGAGCTTAGTAAATGAACAAAAGCTCTGCTCGCTTTCATCTTCCAATCATGTGCAGGCAAAAATTCAATTTTTTTTAATCTTGATTGGGTATTCTTTGCAAAGTGAAGCTTTACCTCATTTACTAAGCTGTAGAGCAATTGCACATTCAGAGTGCAACTGCACTTTGCAAAGTGCAAAGTCTAGTTGCCTTTTGTGTTACATTTGAAAATACAGACCTCATTGGTCTTATGGGCATCAGATGCACATTTACATTTATGCATGTGCATTAAAATGTGTTTAAGGTGCTTTTTTCATGTATGTCATGTTCTGTTGCCATTCCTGTCTAAAGCCCTATTAATGTGCTGCACTGGATGGAAAAAACAAACATGACCCTTATTTGGCCAATGCATATTAAATGGCAATGGCAAATAGGAAATTAAATGGCAAACATTGCCCATGCATATGTGCTAATGTGCCCTAAAATACACAGGTGGAGCGCCGCACTCTACACATCTCTTTCCAGAACCTGATACCGGAAGTAATGTTAACAAGCAGTAACCATGCCCCTACGCGTTACGTCCTATCTCAATGTTCTCAGGACACATGAATGCTGGTGTTTTATGCATGATTTAAGCAAAGTCTTGATAGGTACTGCAACAGTGAGTCACTAAGTGATAGGACTGTTTGCTTTGCTGGAGGGTAGGGAAGGTACTTCTATTATTTCAGTCTTTTTTTTTATTATGTAAATGAAAAATGCAAATGCAAATGAAAAATGTTGCTATGTGGCTCATCTTATTTGATAGTATCAGGAGGGGTTTAGCATGTGAACACAGTGTTAGCCATGTACAGGCACAAGCCTATGGTTCGTGCAGGGCAAAGCAACAGGTTCACGTTAGAGCCAGCCCAATGCAGCTGTTTAAAATATTCTTCCCATTGCTCATCCGCCATTCTGCAGGCCCACATAATGAAGAGTAGAAGTCCTGCTTCAACTCTAATGCCGCGTACACACGATCGGATTTTCCGAAGGGAAATTTTGGATGTGAGCTTATTGGCGTAAAGTCTTATGTCTTAGTCTTATGCTCCATCGGACAATTGTTGTCGGACTTTCCGCCACCAAATGTTAGCTAGTAGGTTCTCAAATTTTTTTACAAATGTTTGTTGTCGGACTTTCCGATCGTGTGTACACAAGTCTGTGGCACAAAAGTCCACGCATGCTCGGAATCAAGGACAAGCCGGAAGCGCTCGGTTTTGTAAAACTAGCATTCGTAATGGAGATTAGCAGAATTCCAAAGGGTGGCGCAGGACTATTGAACTTCCTTTTTATAGGCGTGT
This sequence comes from Lithobates sylvaticus, assembly GCA_028564925.1. NCBI lineage: Eukaryota > Metazoa > Chordata > Amphibia > Anura > Ranidae > Lithobates > Lithobates sylvaticus. Next base: position 152,700,130 of record CM053037.1, read on the forward strand.
CGTACGTCACCACTTTTGTAATTGTTGGCCAACATTTGTGTGACCGTGTGTATGCAAGAAAAGTTGGAGCCAACAACCTTCGAACAAAATTCACGGTTTTGTTGTCCGAAAGTCCGATCATGTGTACGCAGCATTTGGGCTCTTTTACAAAAAAGTCTTGAGGCGGTAAAAACAGAAGGCTGAGCCGTGGTTTTACTGACCCGGTCACCCACATGAATCTTAAACATTAATGGCTTACATGGCTGTTCACATGCTTCATGGCAGTGGCATTTTTAACTTGGGCTGTACAATGCCCTCTGAATGGATCCCTCTTCAGAGGGCACCCCAAGTGTGAAAGAGCCTTAGTTTCCCCTAGTCTTTGCACAGGTTGGGCTGTATGGATTTTCATTTAGAGCTCTATATGACAGTGCTGTGTTCTTGAGCACCCAATGGAAAACCTCAAGTGCTGTCACATGGGAGAAAGGGTCACATGTTCCCCGTACCCAGGAGTATATCACTTTGCTTTTCTGGGCAGCAAGTAATAAGCACAAAAACAAAAATGTTATATACTGCAGCTTAGATATAGTGGCTGCATTAGTTTTCTTTTTTAAGATTTTTCCACATGGTGATCCGGCCAGTAGGCCAGTAGCACACTTCCTGTCCTAGGGTGACACTGACTTGCCATACTATGTTAGGACAGAAACAACAAAACTAGAAAGGAATACAGAAATCACCCCCTCTCCTCTTCTCCATAACATAAAGGGACAAGGTTCGGTAGTCCTCAGAATTAACTAACAATATAACTGCTAAGAATACAGTAAGGGCAAAGAGCACATAAAGCTGGCAAGATTACTGGCAGGATCATCAGGTATTCTTTTAACCACCCTGCCAGTATGATTATGTCAGATATTTGAATCTCAAAGCGGTACATTGTTTTGGCTTTTTATATTGTAGGCCTGTAATTCTTAGGAATAACACACTTAAATGTGTCCAAACAAGAGTCTAGTAGACATCCCGGGTATGATAAAATTTGAAACACAAAATCATAAATTATAATATAATAAATAACTATAAATATAAAAGAAATGTAGCAAGTGCCGTTCTACTCACACCTCACCCGGTGTTTAGAGCGTGGTAGCTGAAACAATGTGTCAGGCACTGTTTGGGGCTTTCTGCCCTGCTCGTCCTCGTGGTCTCGGTGACGTCACTTGGCTCCTCCTCCCGACGCGTTGCGTCACTGGCACGTGACTTTATTGACACAATCCCTTGATAAAGTCACGTGCCAGTGATGCAACGCGTCGGGAGGAGGAGCCAAGTGACGTCACCGAGACCACGAGGACGAGCAGGGCAGAAAGCCCCAAACAGTGCCTGACACATTGTTTCAGCTACCGCGCTCTAAACACCGGGTGAAGTGTGAGTAGAACGGCACTTGCTACATTTCTACACACACTTGTTTATAGCAATACTGCGCAATGTGCCCTGTATGTGTCTTTTGTATCCTCATGTAAGCACGGGAACAAAGAAGGACCCAGAAGAAGAAATCATTCAGAAGCACAAAGATAAGTAAAAACAACTCTTATTCTTGCTATATACACACCAGCAACGGCACCTGTTTGTATCACATTGACGGTGCTTCCTTTTTTACTTCATTGAAAAAAGGGTTAACTAATTAATTCATGGTTGGAGCATTTGAACAATTAAAATAACATCCAAGCAAGGAGCAAGATTTTACAAATGAGAAAAAGCCAATTGTGACCGCAGGAATACCAAACAGGCAGAAAATAAATGAATGAACTCATTAGGGGTTCCAATTAACGGCATTTGATACAGCTGTGTTTTTAACCCACTAATCACTACACATCAAATAACTGTTTTAAAAATTCACTGACACCACTTCATTTATATTTATTTATTTGCACATATTATTATTTAATCACTGATTTTAAGTGGTTTCATGCACATCCTTGACGGATTTATCCATTGTACCTATTTTATTGAGCACGGATTTATACATCACACATCTAGCACGTTTTGCACAAAAAGGAATTATTTTAATTATCTACTGTGATTTTTAAGGTTGATATAAGCGCACCCAGTGCACAATTTGTGTATATTTTAACTATAAATAATTATAAAAAGTAATAATATAATAATAATAAAATGAATTTCCCCATGATTCACTATCGCTCAATTCTGCAAGTGTTCTAATTTATTATTGCCATTTTCTAGCTGGTCTAAAACCACTTTTGACGTAAAGGGACACTTTTTGGTTGCTATGGACAATCTCAAGTTTCCAGGCAGAAAGAACAATATATATCATATAAAACTGCATGCAGGGCACTGAGGTGAAATGATTTGATACAGTAATGTATTCTGTAAGATTACAGTGTACTGTATGTGTTCTGTATTCTGTACTTTTTGAATTTGCCACCAGGCTCCGCCCCTATGCGTTGCGACGCTCACAGGTAACGGGGCCCGGAACACATAGCATCGGGTGGAGGATCTAGCGGGGGACACAGCAGGGAGACATCGCAGGATCCTGGTGACAAGATAAGTAACCTGGACCAGGATTCTGCAATGCAAACCCGAGTGTGGTTCGGGGTTACCGCTAATGGTACTGAAATTTAACCCCGAGCCACACTCGGGAATACCACCAGGGAGGTTAACCTATCAAATAGATATAACAAAATGGAGCAAAGAAGAGTTCAATGTTAGTAGATCTAAAGAAAGGCACACCTCGAAACTGCACCACTCTCTCCCGGATGAGGGTGAAACAAGTACCGGCCTAAAGAGCCCATCTCTGCTCTGTGTATCACCGCCAGAATTCTACAAAGGCCATACGCTGATGATATCATTCCATGTAAAATTCTAATCAAGCCAAAGCCAACACACTGATTGTCCCCCACCTGAGGCCACCCCACTGATGAGTTTCCATCAGAATGGGCTCAGTCACAGAGGTTGTTGATGATGCATTTAAAGTATTAAACCTTAACTGGATGACACTTAGGTTTTGATTTACTAAAGGCAAATAGACTGTGTACTTTGCCAAGTGCAGTTGCACTCTGCAAGAGCAATTGCTCCAGAACTTAGTAAAAGCAGAAGCTCAGGTGACTCCATCATCCAATCATGTGCAAGCAAAAATGCTGTTTTTTAAATTTTCCTTGCATGTGATTGGGTATTCTTTGTAAAGTGAAACTTTACCTCATTTACTAAGCTCAGGAGCAACGGCACTTCCAGAGTGCAACTGCACTTTGGAAAGTGCACTGTCTATTTGCTCTTAGTAAATCAACCCCTTAGTTTGCTGAATCACTGTGTATCGTAGACAATTATTTTCAAATTTTTTCATCTCATTGTTAAATTTCAGAGCTGCTGATACATGCCTGCCTACATGCCCTCCAGTGATGACTGCACAGCATCCCCTAGAGCAGTGGTCACCAACCCTGTCCTCAGGGCCCACTTAGGGTCCTTTCACACGGGACGGATCAGTATTGATCCGCCCCGTGAAGATCCGCTGCTCAGCGGGGATAGCTCAGCTGATCCCCGCTGAGCCGGAGGATGACAGGGCGGTCCCTGCACACTGTGCAGGGACCACCCTGTCAGATCTCCGCTCTCCCCTATGGGGGATCGGATGAACACCGACCGTCTGTTCGTGTTCATCCGATCCGCTCTGCAGACGGATGGAAAAATAAGGTTTTCCTCCGTCTGCAGAATCGGACAATAGCGGATGCGGACGATATCGGGTGTCAGCGGATGCTCATCCGCTGACACCCGCTATCCCGTAGGGGTACATGTATGTCCGTTTTTCATCCGAAAACAGATGGATGAAAAACGGACATACGGTCCGCATGTGTGAAAGGGGCCTAACAGGTCAGGTTTGCAAGATAACTGAAATAAATACATCACAGGTGATGTCATTTGCTGCTCAGTGATTGCAGTATTCTAGTCTGCATCTCCCCTAGTAATACATAAAACCTGGCCTGTTATTGGGCCCTGAGGACAAGGTTGATGATCACTGCCCTAGAGCAGATTTCCTGATGCTGACAATTGGGAACCAAGCCTGAATAATGCTTGTTGAAATGGCCACTTGTAGTCTTCATCAGAAGCCTGTGTGACAGGGTGACAACACTGAAGAACAGTTGGGAGTCGGGGGCTGAGCGTTGTCACCCTATAACAGAAAGGACCTTCATAGCAGGATTAACAGATATTATTTTAAACGAAAGCTGCAGATTTAACAGTATCAAAAATTATTTTGAAATGACATTAAAAGACATTAAAAGTGGCCACTCATGAAAATTTGAAGAAAAGAGGTTTAACCTTAAACTACGTAGAGGGTTCTTACTGTAAGAGTGGCAAGGATGTGGAATTCCCTTCCACAGGCAGTGGTCTCAGCGGGGGGCATCGATAGTTTGAAAAAACTATTAGATAAGCACCTGAATGACCGCAACATACAGGGATATACAATGTAATATTGACATATAATCACACACATAGGTTGGACTTGATGGACTTCACCTATGTGACTATGTAAGAAGTATGGACTTTTTTTTTGCAGAATCATACCTACATTGTAGGTAGATTCTTCTGCATCTGTCCCCACCGCTGTTTACTCTGCCCCCCCCCCCCCCCCCCCCCCCCCCCTCCGGCTAACTGAAGCACTGAGCTGTGAAGGGGGCGGGAGCGGCATGTGGGCAGAGGCCAGTCCAGGCATGTGGGCAGATCCCTACTTCATTGTCACGATCTTGCCTGAGCCTGGACCGGCTCTGTGACATCAGCAGACAGCGGACTTCAGCCTGTTTGCTGAAAACGGGCCACAGGATTGCAGTACGATCTACACTCCTGCAATCCACAGGAGAAGTACAGCCATTACCTTTTAAAGAGGTTGTAAAGCCATTACAACCACTTTAACCTACAGGTAAGCCTAGATTAAGGCTTACCTGTAGGTGCAAGAAATATCTCCCAAACCTAAAAGGTTTAGGAGATATTTGCAGAAATAGCGGTACCCCTGTCTACGGTGCATGCGCTGCAACGTGCCGTTGCTAACGACGATTGTGCCGGTAGTGGCGGCACCAGCGCACATGCGCGGGAGTGACGTCATCGCGGCTCCGGCCAGTCACATCGCCGGAGCCGTGATACCTGTAAGTCACTCCGGGATAGATGGCGGCGTCGGAGGAGGGGAACGAGGACCGATTCGGGGGCTTTGATCTTGAGGCGATTCAGTTTGCAGTTGCAGCGCTATACAAGTCTTTCATTGATTCAGGTAAGAAATTCATAATGAGCTAGTATGCTATTCATATTAGCTCATTATGCCTTTGTCTTGCACAGTGATGTAAGTATATGAGTTAAAATAAACAGAGTTACTTAACGCAGTTACTTTAGAGGGTAACCAGTAATCTAACTGATTACTTTTCCCCTCATGGTAACTCAGTTCCCATTACTTGGGCGGCATTACCCCAATTACATCTACCGCCACTAGATGGCAGTAGTGTAATTCCGGTGTCCTGCCGAAAAAGTTCCCCCGCCGGATAAGGACCCCCCTGTACTGCGCAGGCGCAACGCTTGCACAGTGCGAAGGACTATGGAGCTTACAAAAATTGCCGAACCTAAACAGCTCTGAGTGAACTCTACACCGCGCAGGCGCAGTTAACATGTAATTGTATGAGGCGATGCCGCGCCCTCCCGATGCTCGTGCTACTCTGCAAGGGGCGTCTATCGTGTAACTAAGGGGCGGGTCTAGTATTACTGTAACCAAGGGGCACATTTATTATTATTGTTATATATCGAGCTCTGCCCATTAATTTAACATTCACCCTCTTCTGTAGCCATCCGCCCCTTACACGATATAATAATAATAGACCCGCCCCTTGCTTACACGCTATAACAGATCTGCCCCTTGGTTAAAGTAATAATAGAGCAGCCCCTTGGTTACACGATATATAGCAATAATAATAAATGCGCTCCTTGGTTACAGTAATACTAGACCCGCCCCTTAATTACACGTATAGAATATAAAAAAAAAAGTCACAGTTACTTTGCTGTGTAACTAATTACTTTTCCAATGTAGTAACTGAGTTACTAACACAATTACTTTTTGGGAGAAGTAATTTATAACTCTACAACTCGCATGCGCGAGTCGAATTTGTGAATGGGGAACGCGATGTGTTGTGGGACACAGTTCCCATAACACACCGTGCCCCATTCACTAGAAGACGGCGCTCGGAGCAGAGGAGAGAACATCACCGCGGAGCTGGAAGAGGCAGATTAGGACGATCTGCCTAGCAACAGCCATTTCTGGTAAGTAAAAAAAAAAAATTTTAAATTGTTATTAACATTTTTTTAAAGTTTTTTTTTTCAGGGTGGCCCACCACTTTAACTAATTACTTTTTTAAAGCGGGTGACACTGTCTGTAATGTTTTTTTTTTTTTTTGTACAATGAAAAGGATTAGGAGATGTAAATTCATCACTCACGTGTTCCGTTTTCCAAGCGAACTGCTGCCGGTTTTCGTCACATAAACAAACTTATAAAAAATGTTGCTGCTAGGTGCCATCTTGCCTGTGGGCATGTGAAACCACACAGGCACCTTCTTCCTGGTTGCTGTTCTTCAGATGGCCCAGCATGCACCGCCGTTATTGCGCCGATCTCGCGTGTGCGCAGTAACGGCAAAGTGTATCACCGACAACAGTACAGGTTGCCATCACAATGGGCGGCGTTGTAGGCGTGGCCGGCGTAATGACGTCACGCCATGCAAATCACGTGAGATTTCACGTCGGAACCCCCGCAAAGTCTCCTGGGATTGATCCCAGGAGACACAGCGCGATATCCCAGGAGACACAGCGAAACTGGACGGAAGTGACGACGATCACCGCTAAGAGCCCGCCCACCGCCGCAGGGAGAAGAATACAGATGAAGCCATCAGTAAAGGTAAGTGTTAAAGATGCAGAATTGAACCATCAATTCTGTCATCTTGAATGCTAGGGAAGCCATAGAGACATAGTCCTATGGTTGTGTGCAGAACCGCTTTAAAGTAAGATGACCAACACTGGTCTTGCAGGGGTTTTTTTAAATTTATTTTTTTATTTATGAGGCTTTACTTCCTCTTTAACCACTACAATACTGTGCACTTAAACACCCTTCCTGCCCAGACCAATTTTCATCTTTCAGCGCTCTCGCACTTTCAGTGACAATTGCGCGGTCATGCAATGCTGTAACCAAATGAATTTTTTATCATTTTGTTCGCACAAATAGAGCTTTAGTTTGGTGGTATTTATTCGCGACTCCGTTTTTTATTTTTTGCGATATAAGCGAAAACATAGCGGAAATTTTGAAAAAAAAACAATATTTTCTCCTTTCTTTTTTAAAAGAAATCCAATAAAATCAAATTTTGTCATAAATTTAAGCCAAAATGTATTCTGCTACATGTTTTTTGTAAAAAAAATTCTGTTAAATGTATAATAATTGGTTCGCGTGATCACGGACATATGTACGCAAATGATCATGTAAAAGGGGTGTGCAGGTGATCACGGACATATGTGTGCAGATAATCATTGGCACATGTTATTTTACTGGGACATATGTGGGGGACATGTGTTTTTATTATTTGGGGACATGTGTGTTTTGGGGACATGTGTGTTTTGGGGACATGTGTGTTTTACTGTGGGGACATGTGTGTTTTACTGTGGGCACACTACACTGGTGATCAGTGAGTAAAAAACTGTAAAAAAAAACAGCTAATACTCACTGATCACCAGCCGGCTGCAGCGATCCGCTCTCCTCTCCTCACCGACGACTTCCGTGTGAGGAGAGGAGGGCCGATTGCCTAGCAACCGGCTGTTTGTTTACATCACATGACAGCTGTGATTCGACACGGCTGTCATGTGATCAGGAGGGCCAATCACCGAGCCCTTCTGCCGATCCGAGATGCGCCGTGTCCGGGTGACACGGCCGCATCGGGATCGGGCCGCTGCGCGGGCACGCGCGCGCGATCCCTCTACTTACGTTCCGGAACGTCCTATCAGAAGTAGACGGCTCCCACCCGGCCGTATATGTACATTGGCCGGGTGGGAAGTGGTTAAACATGAGATTTTAGTAAATGTGTTTATATCTACTTTGGAAACCATATACACAAAGCTGCAAATGATTTACTAATAGTTGACCTTTCTACATTATTGCTTTGCCATAAAAAGGTTGCACTGGGTTAAAGCATGCTTGGTTTCCATTGATTTTATGGAGGAAAAATAAATAGGTTAGACGGGTCAAAGGGTTTGTTCGCAGTGTTTTTGTTTTGATTTTCTTCTATTCCAACAATCGGCACTAGACACTCGGTTGGCACCGAATGCGTGTCTTTAAATACACCTGTTTGTGGACAATTTCACTTAACACTTCACTTTAAGCCCCAGGGCTGTCACAGCTGGGTTTAAATTGAAACAAAAAACCCTTCACATTTCATGAAACTGGCCCATCCAGATTCCACAAATATGCTGACATTTAATCTAATGCAGATAGGGGATCAAAAGCATTTTTCTTAAATTGGTAACAAAGAATGCATGAAGTCTCAGGTATAAAAAGTTGCACAAAGAACACAAAGGGGTTGATTTACTAAATGCAAATAGACTGTGCACTCTGCAAGCCCAGTTGCTCTATAAATAAGAAAAAAAAGAAGAATCTCTGCTGGCTTCCATCATCCAATCCTGTGCAAGCAAAAATGCTGTTTTTTTATTTTCTTTGCACGTGATTGGGTATTCTTTGAAAGTGAAGTTTACGTAATTTTCTAACAGAACAAGGGTGCACACCAGGGCCGTCTTTAATATTGATTGGACACTGGGCAAAACTTTTCTTGGGCCCCCCCCCCCCCCCATGCAGTTTTGCTCTCCACCTGCTCTGAAGCATACAATAAATAGCAGCTAGACTCAAAATCAGTTTACTGAATCAGATCAGGCAGCTATTGCGATTGGTTGCCAGAAGTATCATTACCGCTCACTGACAGGTTGCTAGAGGTTACAGAACACATTACAGCTCACTGAGTTGCTAGAGGTTACAACACATGATTTCTGCTTGTTGATTGGTTGCTAGAGATTACTGTGGATATGACCTCAGGGGGGCACGATATACATATCAATGCCACCGGCCGTTGCTATTTACATATAAATGCTGCCACTATTTATATATGAATGCCGGTTATTTACATGTAAACACAGGGTCTGCAGGTGAGTCCTCTGTACACAACAATATGGCAGAGCTGGGCAGCATTAGTAGCAGCACTTCACACTGAGATATTGGGACACAGCACAGGACTAAAACCTCAAGGGGCGAGGGAATTTAAACCAGAAGAGTTGGCAAGTATGAGGCCGCTGCTTTGGGCCCCACAACAATGACAGGGCCCAGGGCAGCTGCCCCTTTTGCCCTGCCTTAAAAACGGCCCTGGTGCACACACCGCTTCAAGCAAAAAATTATCCAAGGTGCTGAACCCAGCTCATCACCGTAGGCAATATCAAGAAGAGAAGAAAAGATTGATAGTACACTTGAATCCAAAAGATGCTGTTGAATTTTCTTTATTGTCATGAGCCAGACAAAATTGCAATGACGATCATTTGACACGTTTCACATGAAAAGAACCCTGCTTGTTCATGGTAGCCATTCGGCTTCTATTTTCAGCTTGTTTAATTAAAGAGGAAGTAAACCCTGATGAGTTTTACTTCCTCTTTATTCCCCAAAAGTAAAAGCAAAGTAAAAGCATAATGGGCTAGTATGCATCGCATACTAACACATTATGTGGCACTTACCTGCAAACGAAGCCTGCGATGTCCGCGATGTCCCCGGTGGTGGCATCCATCTTCACCCCTTTTCCTTCCGGGGCTGCGGACTTCGGCTCTGTGACTGGCCGGAGCCGCGTGACATCACTCCCATGCATGCGTGCGGGAGCCACCAGTCACGGCACACACTGGGGAAGAAACGGCTCGGAGGGCCGTTTCTTCACTGAGCATGCGCCGATGATATCATCGGCGCACTACAAGGTAAATATCTCCTAAACGGCGCATGTTTAGGAGATAGTTTCAGTACAAAAAGGTAAGCCTTATTATAGGCTTACCTATAGGTAAAAATGTCTCAGGAGGGTTTCACAAGCAGCTTTGACAAAAAAATAAATGAAAGCTGATTCTTCGGTTCTTTGCAAAGCTGCACCAGATTATGCACTTTCCAGTTTTAGTAAATCAACCTCTGTCTAGGTGACAAATCACCAAAAAATTTAATAAAAAAAAGACTAAGGTCTAACCCTTGCCCCACTTTATTGAAAACAAAAAAACAAGTTTTGCCTTTACATACTTACTTAAAATTGAAGTTCAGGAGCAAAACAGGAGCCCCGCCTCCTTCATCCCTCAGACAAGTGAAGGCTTTTCTTCCTAAAGAATGGTGCAAAATCTCAACACACACTCAGGACTTGCATGACAGCATTCTAAAGCCCCATACACACGGTCGGATTATCCGATGGATTCTGTCCTATCGGACAATGTTGTCGTAAATTCCGACCGTGTGTAGGCACCATCGGACAGTGTACGTCGGATTGTCCGACGGACAAAGTCCTATCTCCTGCTGGATAGATTTTTCGACAACAAAGTCCGATCACACCAAATCCGATCGTGTGTAGCGTAGTCCGACGGACAAAGTGCTACGCATGCTCAGATCACATTACAAGACCAAATCTATTGGCTACTAGCCTCTACGTAGTCCCGTCGTAGGCAACAAACGTCACCACGTTCAGAATGATCGGATTTTCCGACAACTTTGTCCGACCGTGTGTATGCAACACCAACATCGGACAAAGTACGACGGACAGGATCCGACCGACCTGGTCCTCGGATAATCCGAGCGTGTGTATGGGGCATAAGAGGGATTGAAGCTGTTCCAAAGGTGGCCCTACTCCCTGTTAGGTGATTATTATTTCTAGATGTTTCTATTATTTTGCCCACCCCCTTTTTAAAGCAACATCCATTCCCCAAGCAACTGGACAGAGTTTACTGCATTAACAACGGCTGTCAATCTAAAGAACAGGAGACAGAAGTCGGATTCCATGGCTCCCATGCCGTCATTCATAATACCTCCCAACATTTTGAGATGGGAATGAGGGACACCTACTAGCAAACATACCGTATGTAGGCATAGGACACGCGCCCCTGTCACACCCCCTTAACCTCCCTGGCGGTATGATTCTGTCCGGAATTTAGTGCTAAAAGCGGTACAATTATTTTGCATGGAAATTTGGCGTTTTTATATTGTAGGCATGCAATTCTTATGAATAACTCACTTAAATCTGTCCGAACCAGAGTCTAGTAGACATCCCGGGTATGATAAAGTTTGAAACACAAAATCATAAATTATAATATAAAAAAATATATATAAAAATGATTCTATAATGTAATCAAATCAAAAACACTGAAATTTGCTCAGTTGCAGAATAGTCGCTATCATTAAATTTAGTGTTTGATGATGAATTGTGATTCTAATTTTTTATCGGTGTTTTCTAGCTGGTCTAAAACCACTTTTGACATAAAGGGACACTTTTTGGTTGCTATGGACAATCTCCAGTTTCCAGGCAGAAAAAAAATCTTTTTAACCACTTCAGCCCCGGACCAATTGTCAGCTTAAGGACCAGAGGTCTTTTTTCAATTTCGCACTGCACTACTTTAACTGGTAATTGTGCGGTCATGCAATTTTGTAACGAAACGAAATTTGCGTCCTTTTCTTCCCACAAATAGAGCTTTCTTTTGATGGTATTTGATTGCCTCTGTGATTTTTATTTTTTGCGATATAAACGGAAAAAGAGCGAAAATTTTGAAAAAAAAAGAGATTTTCTACTTTTTGTTATAAAAAAAATCTAATAAACTCAATTTTAGTCAAACATTTGGGCCAAAATGTATTCAGCCACATGTCTTTAGTAAAAAAAATGCCAATAAGCGTATATTTATTGGTTTGCGCAAAAGTTATAGCGTCTACAAACTAGAGTACATTTTCTGGAATTTACACCGCTTTTAATTTATGACTGCCTATTTCATTTCTTGAGGTGCTAAAATGGCAGAGAAGTACAAAACCCCCCCAAATGACCCCATTTTGGAAAGTAGACACCCCAAGCTATTTGCTGAGAGGCATGTTGAGCCCATTGAATATTTTTTTTTTTTAGTCCCAAGTGATTGAATAAAGACAAAAATAAAAAATAATTTTTTTTTCTTCAAAAAGTTGTCACTAAATGATATATTGCTCACACATGCCATAGTTATATGTGGAATTGCACCCCAAAATACATTTTGCTGCTTCTCCTGAGTATGGGGATACCACATGTGTGGGACTTTTTGGGAGCCTAGCCGCGTACGGGGCCCCGAAACCCAAGCACCGCCTTCAGGATTTCTAAGGGTGCAAATTTTTGATTTCACTCCTCACTACCTATCACAGTTTCGAAGGCCATAAAATGCCAAAATAGCACAAAACCCCCCCAAATGACCCCATTTTGGAAAGTAGACACCCCAAGCTATTTGTTGAGAGGCATGGTGAGTATTTTACAGCTCTCATTTGTTTTTGAAAATGAAGAAAGTAAAGAAAAAAAATTTTTTTTTTTCTTTTTTTCAATTTTCAAAACTTTGTGACAAAAAGCGACATCTGCAAAATACTCACAATACCTCTCAGCAAATAGCTTGGGGTGTCTACTTTCCAAAATGGGGTCATTTTGGGGGGTTTATGCCATCTGGGCATTCCATGGCCTCCGAAACTGTGATTGGCAGTGAGAAGTGAAATAAAAAAATTACTCCCTTAGAAAGCCTGAAGGCGGTGCTTGGTTTTTGGGGTTCCGTACGCAGCTAGGCTCCCAAAAAGTCCCACACATGTGGTATCCCCGTACTCAGGAGAAGCAACAGAATGTATTTTGGGGTGTATTTCCACATATGCCCATGACATGTTTGAGCAATATATCATTTAGTGACAACTTTTTGTAAAAAAAAATATATATATTTTTTTTTTTTTCATTATTCAATCTCTTGGGACAAAAAAAAAAAATATTTAATGGGCTCAACATTGCTCTCAGCAAATAGCTTGGGGTGTCTACTTTCCAAAATGGGGTCATTTGGGGGGGGTTTGAACTGTCCTGGCATTTTATGCACAACATTTAGAAGCCTATGTCACACGTCACCCACTCTTCTAACCACTTGTAGACAAAGCCCTTTCTGACACTTTTTGTTTACATGAAAACATATTTTTTTTTTGCAAGAAAATTACGTTGAACCCCCAAACACTATATATATTGTTAAAGCAAAGGCCCTACAGATTAAAATGGTGGGTGTTGCATTTTTTTTTTTCCACACAGTATTTGCGCAGCGATTTTTCAAACGCATTTTTTGTGGAAAAAATACACTTTTTTTTATTTTAATGCACTAAAACACACTATATTGCTCAAATTTTTGATGAAATAAAAAATATGATCTTAGGCCGAGTACATGGATACCAAACACGACATGCTTTAAAATTGCGCACAAACACGCAGTGGCGACAAACTACATACATTTTTAAAAGCCTTTAAAAGCCTTTACATGATACCACATTAGATTCACGGAGGAGGTCTACTGCTAAAATTACTGCCCTCGATCTGACCTTCGCGGTGATACCTCACATGCATGCTGCAATTGCTGTTTACATATGACGCCAGACCAACGCTTGTGTACGCCTTTGCGCAAGAGAAGGGGGGGCAGGGGTGCTTTTTTTTTTTTTTTTTAGTTTTTTTTTTATTTATTTAGCTTTTTTATTCTATTTTTAAACTGTTCCTTCCATTTTTTTTCTTTGTTATGATTTTTATTGTTATCTCAGGGAATGTAAATATCCCCTATGATAGCAATAGGCAGTGACAGGTACTCTTTTTTTGAAAAAATTGGGGTCTATTAGACCCTAGATCTTTCCTCTGCCCTCAAAGCATCTGACCACACCAAGATTGGTGTGATAAAATGCTTTCCCAATTTCCCAATGGCGCGGTTTATATCCGGGAGGGGGGACATTCCCTCCTACTGCTTGTAAAAGCAGTCTAGAGGCTAATTACCCGCTAGAATTGCTTTTACATGAAAGCCGATCACTGGCTGAAAAGAATGATACCAAGATGATACCTAAACCTGCAGGCATCATTCTGGTATAACCATTCAAAGTCCAGCAACATACTGGACATATATTGTAATCTTTTTTTTTTTTCATGCAGCCTCTTGGCTGAACGAAAAAAAAAGAGATTGATTGGTGGGTATGCCCACCATTAGAATACCTCCCTTCATCCACCCACTTCTAATGATGGGCATACATGCACCATTTATATATGCCGATGCATGGGGGCATCCTCCCGCAAAAGTTATGCCGTGTACACACGGTCGGAATTTCGACCGTATGTACGTGGCATTAGGAGCCAATCGCTCCTCCCCGCCCCCTGCTGCCCCCATGCTTCGGCATATATGCTCTTTTTTTTAACTGTGGTGGTGAAATCACCTCCTACAGCGTTGGAGTCGCGGCTTTATGTATCGTGGGAGCAAACGCTGTTGCTGTCAAGATAAATAAATCCGCGCTGCAACTGAATGGCGCACCTGAAAACAAAAAAATGCTTAACACTAAAACACAGTAAACAAAATTACATACCTGAAAAGCAAGCATGATAAAACATGATAAAACATAATAAAACATTGCAGAATAGAATGGAGTAAAAAAAGAGCAACAATAGAGAGAGAGAGAGAACAATAAAACGACAACTATTTTTGTTTTTTTTATTTTTTTGAGATTCACAGGTAAAAAAGCTCCTGACTGTTAGCGACTGAATCAAAACGCTACCACAAAAAAAATGTTAGCGATCGCAGGGATCAGGCCTGACTCTGCGAACACTGCAGTTATGTGTGCTTAGTGTTTTGTAAGTGACAGTGATCGATCGATACTGCACTTGGGTGGGCTGGGCTGGGCGGAGGGGGAAAACGCAGGTGCTAGCAGGTATCTGGGCTGATGCCGCTAACGCTGCGTTTTTTTGGAACCCTAAACTGCTGGGACGCTAGTATAGATCTGATCAGATCAGATATTGATCTGTTCAGATACTATACCACTAAGGGAGGTGTATGCTTTGCGCGTGGGTGTTTGCGGTACTGGCACTAACCTGGGGCGACGCAGACCTTATTTGACCCTAAAACCTAATTGATATCACCCGCCGGGCGATCAGGGGGTTAAACCGTTATTGGGTAATAAATGGCGGGTGCCCTGACAGTATAAAAAACAAGCTAACTAACCAGCGTCACCCGTAACAGTAATACAAAAAAAAACTGGTTACCTAGCGACACTAATGCAGGGATCAGAAAAACGATCGCTTAGTGACACTGGCAAAAGGGGGTGAAAGGGTTAACTAGGGGCAATCAGGGGTTAAACCTTTATTAGGTAATATATGGGGGTACCTGACGCTATATAAAAACCTGACGGGGAACCTAAATAACGAAATAACTAACTGGCTAACCAGCGTCACCAGTGACAGTTATACAGTGATCACTGGTGAAAGGGTTAACTCTAGGGGCAATCAGGGGGTTAAAACCTTTATTTAGGTTGTAATATGGGGGTACCTGACCTATAAACCTATTTATGAACCTATATAAACATGGCGGTTAACCTAAAAAAAAACTGGTTACCTAGCGACACTAATGCAGCGATCAGAAAAACGATCGCTTAGTGACACTGGCAAAAGGGGGTGAAAGGGTTAACTAGGGGCAATCAGGGGGTTAAACCTTTATTAGGTAATATATGGGGGTACCTGACGCTATATAAAAACCTGACGGGGAACCTAAATAACGAAATAACTAACTGGCTAACCAGCGTCACCAGTGACAGTTATACGGTGATTACTGGTGAAAGGGTTAACTCTAGGGGCAATCAGGGGGTTAAAACCTTTATTTAGGTTGTAATATGGGGGTACCTGACCTATAAAACTATTTATGAACCTATATAAAACATGGCGGTTAAAATAAAAAAAAAATGGTTACCTAGCGACACAATGCAGCGATCAGAAAAACGATCGCTTAGTGACACTGGCAAAAGGGGGTGAAGGGGTTAACTAGGGGCAATCAGGGGGTTAAACCTTTATTAGGGGGGGGTAGGGGGCTACCTAGGACCTAAAACTAACTGCCCTGACAGTTATTACAGTCACACTGACACTAAATGCAGTGATCAGTAAATAAATGATCACTGCAATTAGTGACACTGTGACTGGGGGGGGAGGGGGTGATCTGGGGGGTGATCAGGGGGTGACAGGGGGGTGTTTTGTGTGCCTAACTGTACTGGTGTCAGTGTAGTGTTGTGCACTAACCTTAACATGTTCGCCGCTCGGCGTCTCCGGTCACATAGACCGGCGCACCGAGCGTGACATCACTTCCGCCTTCCTGTCTATACAATAGACAGGAAGGGGAAGCTTTTCATTCGCCAGGAGCGATCGCGAGGGGGTGGCCAGAAACCACTGGCCGTCCCCTCGTCCCGGATCGCTCCTGAAGCGATGCCGACCGTCCCCGCCGGCGGAGGGGGGTCCGATCGGACCCCCCAACCGCCTAAAGAATGGCACGTACAGGTACGTGGTTCTGCCTGTACGTGCCATTCTGCCGACGTATATCTACATGGGGCGGTCGGCAAGTGGTTAATATATAAAATGACATGCAGGGCACTGGGCAGACCACTAGGGACAAAGGGGGTGTGTATTTTTTGTATACAGTACTGTAATCTGTAAGATTACAGTACTGTATGTGTTGTGTGTTTTTAAACTTTTTTAAATTTGGCGCCGATCTCCGCTCCCGTGCGTCGGAACGTCGCAGGGAACAGAGATCAGCGGCACTCGGGCACTGTGTGAATCGAGCGAGCGGACGGCTCACACACACAGCGGGGAGACATCGCAGGATCCAGGAGACAAGGTAAGTAACTTCCCCCCTGTATCCTGCAATGCAAGCCCGAGTCTGGCTCGGGGTTACCGCTTCTGGCAGAAAAAACTCAACCCGAGCCAGACTCGGGATTACCGCCAAGGAGGTTAAAGGAGAATTAACCAAATAAAAGGTTAATTAAATCCACAAGGGCTTTTTTTCCCACTACTATTCCTTTATATTGGCTTTTAAAATTTACAAATGCAGCAATTTAGAAATTGGATGAAATGTTTAGCACAGGGAAACCCTTTTTGAAAGATAAAAAGTAATTTTTTTAATATAACTATTTGGATCAGACCAAAATGAGGGACAAATGAGGGGGGAAGAGGGACATTGCTCCAAATCAGGGACAGTTGGGAGCTATGCATACATGGATTCCAAAAATAGCCATACATCCCTGATGGATAAATTAGACAAATTACCCTTAGCCCGACATTTCATAGAGAAAGAACATACTGATTCTCAATTAAGATTTATGGTCGTAGATGGTATACCTAAGAACAGACGTGGAGGGAATAGGGAATTAACCCGTAGAAAGCGGGAGGTTCAATGGATACACCGTTTAAATACATATTACAGGCATAACCCACGTTTAAGTACACAATGGGGTTTATTTACTAAAGCTGGAAAGTGCAAAATCAGGCTCACTTCTGCATAGAAACCAATGAGCTTCTAAACCCAGCTTGTTCAATTAAGCTTTGGTAATACAACCTGGAAGCTCATTGGTTTCTATGCAGAAGTGAGCCTGATTTTGCACTTTCCAGCTTTAGTAAGTAAACCCCATTGTGTACTTTAAAGTGTGGTATGCCTGTATTGCCTAATGGATTGAATTCTGATTTTGATCTAGATTTATTTCTTGAACTTATTCTTTATTTTAATTTTTCCAAAAAAAAAACTGTGATGTCTTTTTATATTTATTTTACATTTTCATAGCCGGTTATATACATGTATTCACTATATGTGTTTTCTTCTTCCTCAGTGCATATAGAATGTAATAAGAAAAGTGATAGCACCTGATGACCCATGATTCCATATACGTCTACATGTTTTCTTCATTTGTTGATTATCCTTATTGGTACTAAATGACTGATTAATTGATTGATCCCATATGAGATAGGAGTGTATAAATACGCTTGTAAAGATCATTATTATTGTATATGACTTTCTCTGAAGAAGGGCGCTATCTGTATAGCACAAAACCATCATGGATTTGACACTAAATGGAATTTGAATTTTCCTAATAAATTTTAAGTGCAGCAATCCCATCATCGTTATTTATATATATATATATATATATATATATATATATATATATATATATATATATGAGCAAACTGTTGGCGCTATATAAATCCTGTATAATAATATATATATATATATATATATATGAATATGTATAAAACACATAAGTGATATAGCAATAGCAAGCAATTGTAATAGCAAAGAAATCAAACGAGTAGAACAGGAGCTATAGATGACACAATCTGTAAAATTCCACTTGAAAGGTAAACAATCCATCTTCACGTTTCTGTATAGAGAAGACTTATCTCCTATTACACAGCACATACTACGACACAGACACTGCAGGTGCCATGAGTCGGTGTGACGCTCTGTTGCTCTCGGTTTATATTTGCAGGAACATTTAAACCATAAAGGGCATAGTTCATATTTATGTCTGATTTATACCAGTCTGACCAACTATGTCCTTCACTGATGAAACACAAACAGCTACAACATGCTGATCTCTACCTGGACCCGACCCTAAGAGGTTGATTTACTAAAGGCAAATAGACTTTGCAAAATGCAGATGCACTCTGCAAGTACAGTTGCTCCAGAGCTTAGTAAATGAGCAGAAGCTCTGCTGACTTCCATCATCCAATCATGTGCAAGCAAAAATTATTTTTTTTTAATTTATTTTCCTGCATGTGATTGGTTATTCTTTGCAAAGTGAAGCTCTACCTCATTTACTAATCTCTGGAGCAACTGCATTTGCAGAGTGCAAATGCACTTTGCAAAGTGCACAGTCTATTTGCCTTTAGTAAATCAACCCCTGTGTCATTACACACGTTATACTGCAACATGCATTCTAATACAGCACAACTGCAATCATTCTCTTGTATGGAGTCACTATGAGACAAGTATCCACATCTCTTTTCACTTTTCTCAAATGGATACTTGTTCCAGGTAAATGAGATAGGAAGAGTTAAAGCCAGAAGAATCGCAATAGCAGCAATAAAATCCCCAAAAAATAAAATAAAATATTGGTTGCTTTTTAGCTGTAATCTGGAACCAAGAATTAAAGTTTAATGTGACTATGGAGATATAGATACAAAGAAATGTTTTTTCTGCCTGCAAACACAGCTTGCCAACAAAACCAGGAAGAGTAATTCACAATCACCGCATCATATTATAAGTTTTACAGCAACCTGCAGATAACAGTGGAGGACTGATATTCTCAGAAACATCCCATGTACACAGAAGTACTGTCCCTTCATATAACATAGATAGATAGATAGATAGATAGATAGATAGATAGATAGATAGATAGATAGATAGATAGATAGATAGATAGATAGATAGATAGATAAAAGGATACATTGAAGACAGAATGATATACTGATAAATACAATTATAGAGAGAAAAATAGATAGATTCATGGATAAAAAGAGAGACAAATGGCTGATAGAAAATGTATAAATAACAGGAAAGAAAAGAAAGAAAAGAAAAGAAAAGAAAAGAAAAGAAAAGAAAAAAAAAGAAATAGACAGATACATAGACTACAGAGAGACAAATAGATAGATAGATAGATAGATAGTTAGATAGATAGATAGCCAAGCAGATCAATAGCATATAGAGGAATAGAAAGATGGATAGTAAATATACATACTAATGCTCAGATTAACATATGGTAGACAGTGGCTAAATAGATAATAGATAGATATACATAGGTATGATGATAGATAAAATAGACATAGATAGACTGACATTTTTAACTAGACTAAAGATAGATAGATAGATAGATAGATAGATAGATAGATAGATAGATAGATAGACAAACAAAACACTAGAATCTAGAGACTTAGAAAGATAGACGGTAAACAGACAGACAAATGCTAAAATTAACAGATGGAGGGACACTGGGTAATTAGATAATAGATAGATATACATCATGATATGATGATGATGAATAAAACAGACAAATATAGATAGACTGATATTTTTATCAGACTAACTATGTAAATCAGCCATGCAAAAAGAGAAAGATAGATAGATAGATAGATAGATAGATAGATAGATAGATAGACAGACAGATAGACAGACAGATAGATAGATAGATAGATAGATAGATAGATAGATAGATAGATAGATAGATAAAAATATCATTAGATAAATAGAAAGATAGATTGAAAATGGATAGCTGTATAGATGACAGGTGGTAATATGTGGAAAAAATGACTGATGGAAAATAGATAGATAGATAGATAGATAGATAGATAGATAGATAGATAGATAGATAGATAGATAGATAGATAGATTACAGGCATACCCCACTTTTAAGTGCACAATGGGGTTTATTTACTAAAGCTGGAAAGTGCAAAATCAGGCTCACTTCTGCATAGAAACCAATGAGCTTCCAGGTTTTATTACCAAAGCTTAATTGAACAAGCCGAGGTTTAGTAAATAAACCCCATTATGTACTTAAAAGTGGGGTATGCCTATATAGAGAAATATAAAGATAGTAAAATGGAGAGATTGAAATATGTAGACAGACAGTGGGAAAATAGGTAAAATATAGAAGGATAGATAGATAGATAGATAGATAGATAGATAGATAGATAGATAGATAGATAGATAGATAGATACAGACAAAGATAGATAGATAGACAAGACAGATATAGCCTGACTATTTTTAAACTATACTATGTAACTATATGAAACTGATTAGTCTTTGAGCTGACAGCTAAAACCTGCCGTGCAAAATACAAAGATAGATAAATAGACAGATATATATAAACAGATTAATAAAATATAGAGAAACAGAAGTATTGATGCTAAGTAAGCTATGGATAGATAGATAGATAGATAGATAGATAGATAGATAGATAGATAGATAGATAGATAGATAGATAGATAGATAGATAGATAGATAGATAGATAGAAAATGCATATGTACTTCATAATGCAAAAAGTGAACCCTTGGGCAGTAGGGCAGTAGATCCCCACCATCATATTCATTCCATTTTCCATCCTTTCTAATGTAAAAAATCTATGTAAAGCTACTTCTGTTGTGTAATCTCAGGAATTCTTTGAAGAATTAGATTTATAATTACATTGATAACAATGGCAGCCAATTCTTGGTGTCCAGTCCAGATGGGTCTCACCTTTTAGCTATTTCTCAGTCCCGGGCTTAATAAAGGAAGACACAAGAGATGAGTTTGTGGAATGGAATTGTCAGCTGTCTTTATAACCTGCTGTGATTACCGCCTCCCTCCAATACGATATGATCGCCTGTTGTAACCTGAAACTGAATGAGGAACTGATTGGCTGGTTGTCTGGGTGAAAGCCAGAATTCAACTGCTTGTAAAAAAAAAAAAAAAAAACACACACACCCAGAGCTGTCACACCTGCCATGCACTTTGAACTTGTGTGTTACAAGAAAAACAGCCTTGTGCAAGGAAAAAGAAAAACTTCATACTGTGAGATGTCTATGTTTTACGCCCCACAGCGTCTTAGCGACCTGTATCAGTTAAATAGGAAAGTCCCGATTTGTTTGGATGGGGTAACACCATTTATCTTTCCGTATCATTTTAAATTGCCATATATGGAGCTGAAAGCACCTTTCACATTAGGTATATGTGAACACCGAGCCCATAAAGACACATTTACAGGAACCCTTAAAGTTGCCCCAAGTCGTGTTGTAGTCGCCCCAAGTCGCGCTGTGATTCATACTCAAGTCATGTCCAAGTTGCCTCCCAAAGTTGCACTGGAAGTCGTGTTGCCCCTGTGTGAATGGACTCTTAGAGGTTCAATACAGGCAGGCCCAGACTGGCCACAGGGCTGGGGCCACCAGGCTGCAGAACTGGCTAATGCAGGGGTCCCAATCCCCCAGGCCACGGAACCGGTAACAGTCCATGGCCTGTTGATGACCGGGCCGCACAGCGGGAGGTACGTGGCTACCACAGACCGCGTTTGCTGCGTGGCCATGGCTGTGTCTCTCCTCCCAGCTCTCCCACCTTGCCAACCATGTCATCCTATCAGCAGCGTGGGGAGCTGGAGGAACTGGAGTTCTGCACAGAGAGTGGGAGTCTTTTCATATTCACAAACGGCTAATCACCCTCTTGTTAATATCTTCCAGATCTGCAGCTGGAGAGGACACACAGGCTGAATCCTGCCTCTATCCTGCCAAAGGAAGGACTGTGCAGGGGAGGCAGAGAGTTAAAAGGGGCATTGTGATTAGAGAGAAAAGGGGGGGGGGGGGGGCAGGGCATGAACAAATTGTTTGTCTCAATGACAAGCAGACTTGGCAAAAATGGCTGCCAGACTCCTCACTAAAGAGGCCCTTTGATGTGCACAGTTACTGAAAAGTTAAGTAATGAGGTTCTGCCATTTAACAGGTGAATAAAAAGGGTAGGGTTAGAACAGGGGTTGGTGCAAGCTGTACAGCTGCGCAAGGGTCCTCTAGGACTTAGAAGTTCAATGTTAGTAGATATGGATTAGATGGGTGATGGAACCCCATCCTCTGTCATGTAGACATAGACACTCTTCACTTCTGTCTAGAGGTTATTCGATGTACAGTGGAGTAAATCTTTTTACATGGCTAGCAGTTGAATGAGTGGAACCAACAAATTGGGCTGACACAGAGGACCCTTTGGGACTCAGTCTAACACTGGTTTTAATCCCAACTTGGGCAGAAGTCAAGGCCCCATGTGCTGCCTGGGTTCAGGCTCTATAGGGGCTCCATAGAGACACAGAGATCAATGAAAGAAGAAGTCTCACTTCCGATTTTATTAATGCATCTATTGCCCAAGGGACAACATACAGGTCAGGCTTAACGGTACTTTAAATATATACCAATCAGCCATAACTTTATCACCACCCATCGAATATTGAGTAGGTCTCCCTTTTGCCACCAAAACAGTGTTAAACAGTCAAGGCATGGACACTACTAGACCTCTAAGTGTAAGCTGTGGTATTTGGCACCAAGCCAGCAGTAGCAGGTTATTTAAGTCCTGTAAGTTGTGAGGTCGGGCCTCCATGAAACAGAATTGTTTTTCAAGCATATCTCGCAGATGCTCAATTGGATTGAGATCTGGAGAATTTAGAGGCAAAGTGAACACTAGTTGTTATGGTCCTCAAATCATTCTTGAGACGTTTTTGCAATGTGGCAGGGCCCATTATCCTGCTGAAAAAGGCAACTACCATTAGGGAATACTGCTTCCATGAAGGGATGTACTTGATCACCAACAATCGTAGGTAGGCGGTGCATGTCAAAGTAACATCCATATGAATGGCAAGACCAAGGTTTCACAGCAGAACATTGCCCAAAGCATTACACTGCCCCCCAGCTTGCCTTCTTCCCATACTGCATCCTGGTGCCATCTCTTCCCCAGGTGAGCGACGCACACACACCCAGTCATCCACATGATGTAAAAGAAAATGTGATTCATCAGACGTGGCCACCTTCTTCCATTGATCCATGGTCCAGTTCTGATGCTCACATGTCCATTGTAGTTGCTTTTGACTGTGGACACTGGTCAGCATGGGCACCCTGACCAGTCTGTGGCTGCGCAGCCCCATAGGCAAGCAATGCCCATTTTTCTGATTTTAACACATCAACTTTAGCGGCAACATGTTTACTTGCATCCTAATATATCCCACTGGCTTTCATATGCCATTATAATGAAATGATCAATGTTTTTCACTTAAACTGTCAGAGGTCCTAAAGTTATGGCTGATTGATGTACATGTAAAGGCAACTAGTGTAAACACTTGGATTTTCCTTGATAGTGGCCTCCTATAGCCCCCCGTAGAGCAGCACTGACAGGGAGAGAGAAAGTCAACACTAGGATCCAATCTGGCTTTTCTGCAGTGCACATGTGCTGATAGGGAACATGCAGATAGGAGGAGAGAGCGACGAACTGTGCTGCTGCTTCTTCATAATCCTCATCATCTTCATCAGCTTCAAGGAAGTGGGTTCTTGACCATGCTGTTCTACTGCTCCTGCCGTGGAAGTCTAGGGTTACCTAAATCACAAGAAGGGCTGCAAATGATTACAAATCAGGAGCATGCAAAACATTTCCATATATGTTTTTTAAATGTATAATTAACAGATTGCCTGGCGTTCAGCTGTAACACATAAACATGTTACTGTTATGCCAGTCTAGATAATTGCATTTACTCCCGTGACTGTCCTACCCTGCCTGCGTTGCCAGCTGCCAGAGTGGAAAAACTTGTTTTTCAAACTCATGTCAGGTTTATATAATATGATCCAATTCACTAATAAGGGTTACACAAGGTCATGTGTTTAAAGAGGAACTATAATGTAATGTTCTCTAGAAACATGTGTAGCCAGGTGCTGGGCTAAAGCAATATGGAGAAGGAGGCATTGCCTTTTTTTCTTCTCTCCCTCTACTGAGATACTGATGTTTTGCTGCACCATGTTCCTCCAGCCAGCAGGGGGAGAGCTAAAGTCAAGCAAGACCATAGACTTCTATGCAGAGAGCAGAGAATCCTGGGAGTTGTAGTTTGGGTAAGCAGCCATATTATGAGACCCATAGACTCTTTGGACCAGAGATCCCAATGGACACTCACTGTGCAGTGTCCATTGGGATCTCTGGTCTCTGATCTCTGGTTCAATGGACACTGTGCAGTAGGAGGAGTGGAGAGAGGATTTTTATTAAACTGCCTGAGAAAGTTGCTGAGGAGAGAGGGAGAGCAGAGCATCCCGGTTATTCACCTGCCATCAGGGGTGCAAGCCTGAGACCCAGAGTGAGGACACCCAGGGACAGCGAAGCACCACCCACATCACAGATCCTGCACTGCTGCCGCAGAGAGGCTGGAGCGTCCACGCACCCTCTGCTCGCCCTCTGATCCCCACTGCTGATCATTGGAGCCTTTCAGGGAGAGACTGAGGGGACCTTCTACAATGAGCATCCACAGCAACTGTAAAGGGCTGCTGTGATTGGCCCTTTACCGCAATCTGTGCTCAGCTGTGTCCAAATGACACATCGATCACAGAGCGCGCCTGATGCACACCCCAGGGGGCGCATAGGGGGACGTGGTTTTGGAAGGACGTCTATAGACTCCCTGCTGGAATTGGCAAACCGCGCAGTAGTCATCTTTTGGCTATAGCGTGGTCGGCAAGTGGTTAATGGGACCCAATAATAGACGGCAGAATAACATCTCAAGGACTGCCCCTCTCATAATAATTATTTTGCAAGCCCCCATTTTACCATACTTGGTAGATTAAACTTTACCCCTGCCCACTGCTGCATTCGCGGTGGCCTCGCTAATATTTAGGTTTATCTGGGCACCAAATGTCAAATTATGCCTAGTCGTTTCCCTTAATCACTTTCTATGCTAAATTGTGTTATTACCATTGTTAATCCATTTTATGCTTGCCTAGTTACCAACCATATTGGGTGACATTTCCCATCTTAGAGTATTAGTATTAGGGTTTGAGGTCAGGAGTGTAGGTGGATCTAAGCACAAGACTGAAAATGTTTGCTACTACTGGTGCCTGTTTTATCATTTAGATAGCATTACTATTGGGTACTAAGTATTATGTTCAGTGATTTCTTGTGATATTGTATGTTTGTACACTCAACCTGGTGTGTCAGAGGGGCTGAGGTTCTTGAGAAGGTCGAAACCAGGAACTAAGGACCCATCCGATCCAGCAGCTTCTTCGGGTGTAGCGCTTCAAGTAGAAGAGGTTATCTTGATCAATTTTTTTTTATCAGAGCAGGTTGCAGAGGGTGCAGATCTGCTGGGAGTAAAGATGGCCAGAGGTAGAGATAGTCAGCGCGGAACAGTCCAGAGGGTAGTATTGGGAACATTAGTGGTAGGTTAACTAAAGCACATAAACCCAAGGTAAGTATAGTAACAAGTCCTAGTTGCAATCTCGGAACACCCAATAAGAAGATAGTATACGACCGGTCTAAACTACGGGGCATGTTCATCAATGCCAGGAGCCTGGCGAGATGGGTGAACTAGAGATACTGTTGTACAAGGAGGATTTGGATTTTGTGGGAATTTCAGAGATTTGGTTCAACAACTCTCATGATTGGCTGGCAACCATTCAAGGGTATACTCTTTATCGCAGGGATATAGAGGGTAAAAAAGGGGGAGGGGTATGCCTGTATATCAAGAATAATGTACAAGTGAATGTGAGAGATGACATCACTAAGGGAGCTAGGGAAGAGGTGGAATCCTTATGGGTAGAGCTCCAAAGGGATGAAGCTAAGGGGAAAATAATACTGAGAGTATGCTATAGGTCCCCTAACCTGAGGGAAGAGGGGGAGGCGGACCTCCTATCACAATTTGGATTAGCAGCAAGGATGGGAAGTGTTATCATAATGGGGGATTTTAATTATCCAGACATGGGCAGAGGGAACCACGCATTCGTCTAAGGCTTGCCAGTTCCTAAATGTCTTGCAGGACAATTTCATGGGTCAGATGGTAGATGTACCAACTAGAAATAAAGCATTACTAGATCTACTGATTACCAATAATACAGACATGATCACGGATGTGAAAATACGGGGCAATTTAGGAAACAGCAATCACAGGTCAATTGGCTTCAGTATAAATCACACAAATAGGAAACACTGAATTCAAAGACACTGAATTTTAAAAGAGTCAACTTCCCTAAACTACGAACCTTGCTAGAAAATTTACATTGGGATAAAATCTTAGGAACAAAGAACATGGAGGAGAGATGAGTTTGCTTTAAGAGTATATTAAATAGGGGGATTAGCCAGTGCATCCCATTGGGTAATACATTTAAAAGAGTAAACAAAAGTCCTGGATGGCTTAACGCCAATGTAAAAATGCCTTTAAAAGCAAAAGAGAAGGCTTTCAAAAAAATACAAGATTGAGGGATCGTCATCAGCATTCAAACTTTATAAAGAATGCGACAAGAAATGTAAGGGTGCAATAAGGACGGCTAAGATAGTACATGAAAGACACAAAGCGGAGGAGAGCAAAAAAAATCACAAGAAATTCTTTAAGTATGTGAACAGTAAAAAAGGGAGGACAGATCTGGTTACAAAGGATGGAGAGATGGCGAAGGTATTGAATTCATTCTTCTCCTTATTCTTCAGTAATCAAAACTGCAGTGTTTATTCTCGTGACACATCAAAGGAAGCACCCTCATGGCTAACAGAGGACAGAATTAGAATTAGACTTGGGAAACTTAACATTAATAAATCACCAGGACAGGATGGCTTGCACTCGAGGGTAGTTAGGGAACTCAGTCAAATAATTGCCAGACCATTGTTCCTAATTTTTACTGAGTCTACTGGTACCAGCAGATTGGAGAAAAGCCAATGAAGCACCAATATTTAAAAAGGGCCCAAAATACATCCCTGGGAATTACAGGCCAGTTAGCCTAACATCAATAGTATGCAAGCTCTTGGAGGGGATGATAAGGGTCTATATACCAGATTTTAGTAATGAAAACTGTATAATTTGCAGTAAACAGCATGGATGAATCGTTCTTGCCAAACCAATCTATTAACCGTATATGAGGAGGTGAGTTGCCTTCTAGATAAAGGAAGGCCCGTAGACTTGGTGTATCTGGATTTTGAAAAAGCATTTGACACAGTTCCCCATAAACGTTTACTGTACAAAATAAGGTCCGTTGGCATGGATCATAGGGTGAGTACATGGATTGAAAACTGGCTACAATGGTGAGTTTAGAGGGTGGTGATAAATGGGGAATACTCAGAATGGTCAGAGGTGGGTAGTGGGGACCCACAGGTTCTGTGCTGGGACCAATCATATTTAATTTGTTCATAAACGGCCCGGAGGATGGGGTAAACAGTTCAATTTTCTGTATTTGTGAACTATACTAAGCTAAGCAGGGCCGTAATTTCTCTGCAGGATCTGGAAACCTTGCAAAAAGATCTGAACAAATTAATAGGGTGGAAAACTACATGGCAAATAAGGTTTAATGTAGAAAAATTTAAAATAATGCATGTTGGTGGCAAAAATATGAATACAATCTATACACTAGGGGGAGAACCTCTGGGGGAATCTAGGATGGAAAAGGACCTGGGGGTCTTAGTAGATGATAGGCTCAGCAATGGCATGCAATGCCAAGCTGCTGCTAACAAAGCAAACAGAATATTGGCATTAACCGGTTCCCAACCAGCTCCTGCACATTTAGGTCGGCAGAATGGCACGGCTGGGCAAAGTAAAGTACCCGTACGTTACTTTGAATTTCCCACTGTGCGCGCGCCTGCCGAGAGCTCCATGACAGCGGTTGCGGGTCCCGCGGACTCGATCACCGAGGGGATACCCGCGATCGTGTCACGAACTCCAGAACAGGGAGAGGCTGATATAAACAGCATCTCCCCTTTCTGACTAGTGACAGCACACTGATCGTCTGTTCCCTGTCATCAGGAGCAGCGATCAGTGTGGTGTCACACACAGTCACGCCCCCATACAGTTAGAAACATGCCCCTGGGAACACTTAACCGCTACACTGCCACCTAGTGGTTAACCCCTTCACTGCCAGTGACATTTTTACAGTAATCAATGCAATTTTATAGCATTGATCGCTGTATTAATGCCAATTGTCCCAAAAATGTGTCAAAATTGGCTGATGTGTCGGCCAAAATGTCGCAGTCACTATAAAAATCGCTGATCGCCGCCATTACTAGTAAAAAAAAAAAAATATTAATAAAAATGCCATAAAACTATCCCCTATTTTGTAGATGCTATAGCTTTTGTGCAGACCAATCAATAAACGCTTATTGCGATTTTTTTTACCAAAAATATGTAGAAGAATATGTATCGGCCTAAACTGAGGGAAAACATTTTTTTATATATATTTTTGGGGGATAATTGTTGCTCTTTTTTTTTTTTTTTATATCGCAAAAAATAAAAAACGCAGAGGTGATCAAATACCACCAAAAGGAAGCTCTATTTGTGGGAAAAAAAGGACATCAATTTTGTTTGGGTAAAACATTGCACGACCGTGCAATTGTCAGTTAAAGCGACGCAGTGCCGAATTGCAAAAAGTGCTCTGGTCAGGAAGGGGTAAAATCTTCTGGGGCTGAAGCGGTTAACTGGCAATTACGCGGCCATGCAGCGCTGTACATAAATAACATTTATGTAATTTTTTCCCATAAATAGACCTTTCTTGTGGTGGTTTTTGATCACTTCTGCATTTTTTATTTTTTGTGCTATGCTGACTGACAATTTTGAAAAAAAAAAACAATATTTCTTACTTTCTTCTATAAAACACACCCAATAAAAAACAAAAATCGAATTTCTTTATCAATTTAGGCCAGTATGTATTCCACTATATTTTTGGTAAAAAAAGAAGCGTATATTGATTAGTTTATGTGAACATTATAGCATCTACAAACTATGGGATATATTTATTAATTTTTTTCTTTTTCGGATTCCAGTGGAAGTGGGGGGGGGGGTTGAAGCACATGATTAGAGCCAGTGGCTCTAATAGGCTTCAGAAAAGGGTGGGCTCGGGGCACAGAACACTGCTCCCTGAGCCATGAGCCCACCCAGTTGTGTGACAATAACGAATGAATATACTGATTTTCCTCCCAGCAAATCAGGAAGCGGGTCATGAGACCCGTTTCCCGGTTGGCCGAAAGTAGAAATAATCTTATTGGCCAAGGGGGAGGAAGAGGAGGGAAGAGATGCATGGCCTGAGGAGATGTACGGCCGGAGGAGAAGCAGGAGAAGACTGACCGACCCACTAGCCGCCACGGTGACTTCAGGGGAGATCGGAGTCATCCCGGGCAGGACATCAAGGTGCACAGGGGGGTGTTCCCCCATTCTCTGCATTCATTGGGGGGGGGGGGGGGTGGCATTGGTTTGCCGCTCCCAAATTATCGAGCTCCCCGAAATATCGAGCACTGGTGGTGGAACAGGAGATTTGCATCATGGATGTGCAGCCAACAAATTTGCAGCATGCTATCATGTCAATATGAACCAAAATACCTGAGGAATGTTTCCAACACCTTGTTGAATCTATGCCACAAAGAATTAAGGCAGTTCTGAAGGCAAAAGGGGGTCTAACCCAGTATTAGCAAGGTGTACCTAATAAAGTGGCCAGTGACTGTATATTAATGTGTTCTGTTTCCCAGGGGGTAAAGCAGGCCTGTCCATAAGGGGCACAGGGGCACCACCCCCTAATTCCATGCGCCTGGCCCCTAATCTACATGCAGGGCACTGGACGCATGGATTCCAATGTTTTTTTTATTTTTTCGAAGCACCTGAATAAAGCCTGAGGCTCTAATTGGCTTAAAAAAAGGGTGGGATCGGGGCGCAGAGCACGGCGCCCTGAGCCCACCCAGTTGTCTGACAATAGCAAATGAATATTCGCTATTGTATTTCTGAATATTGAATACTAAATATTGAACTGTTGGCAATGGAAGAAGCATTTGAAAGAATCAGTTTCTACAAACTATATGTCACAGCTCCATAGCAAATATGTTGAATATGTTATGGGTCATATTCACTGAACTTTGTTCAAGTAAAGCGAAGCTATAATGGTTTAGTATCAATGTATGTTTTCTATGTTTAATATGGTCTATAAAATATGTTTTTATGCTTTTAAACTGTTAGATATATTTTTTGTGTATACATTTTTTTTATTTTGCAAAAAACATTTTTAATAGAGTGTACCCATTACACCATGTAGGAAGAGTGGAAGGGTCTCTGCTCCACCTCCAATTTTTCCTTGACTTAAATTTTATTTTGTAGCCCTCACCATAATAAAAAAATAAAAAAATATGAACAAACCACAATATGTTTATTTAAAGAGTGATCTTCCATCCAAACAATTTTTAGTGAGTTTCAACTGTAGCACCCTGGTGCTTAGGCAGGGTTGCTCACAAATTTAGTCTGCCAGGTAGTAAGTGTCCTGGCCAATTGTTAGAAGATCCGCTAACGTTTCCCTAAATCTGGGTTTGCTTCACTCCTCTCTTTTGTCACTGGGTGGCACTGTTGGATTGAAAAGGGCATAGCGAAGCCAGACTATAAGTGGATGGGTTGTCTCGGCCAATTGGCAGGGGTCTTTAGCCCCTTGGCCTGCTGGGAGAGCCTATTTATTTGGGCGGAGTTAGGTGATCGCTGTTCTGTGCCACCTGGATGGCTGTCTGGGTGGACGTGTGTTGAAATGCTCCGGGTTGCTAGGCCAGAAGCCTGAGGCCTATTTCGGGAGTACCTGGCTGCTAGGCTGCCTGAGGTCTATCCGGGAGTAGGAGAAGCAGCACAGGGTTGGGACTTCAGGCCTGGAGTCCAACCCAGTTGCAGAGGTTCAGTCGGATGGGGAACCAAGTTGTTGCTATCGGGGATGATCATTGCCAGCGGCAATCACGGATCAAGGCCAGAGGTAAAAGGGAAACAGTCGCCACTAAGGGACTAAAGCCATTACGCTTCTAGAGGTCAGGGCCAGCGCTACACAACATTTCTGCAGGGTGCAGTCCACCTTTAATAATAGAGTATATAGCAATGTAGAACATCATACCTTTAATGTTATTACCATTATGAATACTTATTATAACTTATTATTGTTCATGTTGTTTATATTACTGTCACTTCTTACATCACTTTGTGTTTGTATTTTTTTAGCGGTAGGAATTTACTGTTTGTTTTTGGTGGTGCACCCTATTTCAGTGTCTTTCAGCTTATACGTGGGATGGTAATTGTTTCCTGCTCATACGGTAACCCCGATGAAGAAAACCCAATAAAAACTATGATTGTTTGCATAGATTACAATCTTTATCACACTGATCACTCCCTCATTCCCTGAAAAAGATTAGTCATTCTAAAGCCCCCTTGTTGCCAATGCAAGCGGAACTTCAGGAATTATTTTTATTTCCAACTTACATTGGCAAGAAGTAATTTTCCTTATCTTATATCTTGAGGGCTGCTGGGCATGCTGTAGTTGCCCCCGTTACAGTTCCGTGATAGCTGCGATCTTCCATGTCTTGCTCTTCACATTGAACACAGGAGGCTGCTTTCTCAGCACCACCACCACCATCTTGTATTTTTTGTTGAATAAGAGGAGTCGGAGAAGAGGTGCTGACTATCTACTCTCCTTCTATCAGAGAACACTAAAAAAAATAGAAGATGTTTTCTAAATGGTGGCAGTGCCCCCTGTGTTCAGTGAGCAGAGGGGAAGCCCCTTGAGCAGGGCATGGAAGATCACAGCTATCACTGTATGGAGCATGAGATACTACTGTGTTTTACAGTATACCCAGTGGCCCTCTAAATATAAGATAAGGATAGTTACAGTGTACCAAGCTGGACCAATGTAAGTTGGTAATAAAGATAAATCTTGGGGTTCCAGCTCCAGCCATTGCTGCTTCCCAGGTGTGTCAGATTGCCAGTCCCTGATTGGGTGTCATGGGTCATCCAACCAAACCCTACGTTACTGAAAGATACAGTAGTATTGTATGGGTTGGCTGGAGGAGCCACAATGCTCGGTGGAAGACACACTATCAAACACGCCTGTAAGTGTCAGATAGCAGCCATTGCTGCTTTGCAGGTGCGTAGGATTGCCAGTCCTTAGTTTAGTGCTATGGCTCCTCCAACCAAACCCTACATTACTGCAAGACACAGTAGTGTTGTATGGGTTGGCCGGAGGAGCCACAATGCTCGGTGGAAGACACACTATCAAACACGCCTGGAAGTGTCAGATAGCAGCCATTTTTGCTTCCCAGATGTGTTGGATTGCCAGTCCCTGGTTGGGTGCCATGGCTCTTCCAACCAAACCCTATGTTACTGCAAAACACAGTAGTGTTGTACGGGTTGGCAGGAGGAGCCACAATGCTCAGTGGTGGAGTCAGATAGCAGCCATTGCTGCTTTCAAGGCGTGTGGGATTGCCAGTCCCTGGTTGGGTGCCATGGCTCCTCCAACCAAACCCTACATTACTGCAAGACACAGTAGTGTTGTACGGGTTGGCCGGAGGAGCCACAATGCTCGGTGGAAGACACACTATCAAACCCGCCTGGAAGTGTCCGATAGCAGCTATTTTTGCTTTCCAGGCGTGTGGGATTGCCAGTCCTTGGTTTGGTGCCATGGCTCCTCCAACAAAACCCTACATTACTGCAAGACACAGTCATGTTGTACGGGTTAGCAGGAGGAGCCACAAAGCTCAGTGGCAGACATACTATCCAACACACCTAGAAGTGTCCGATAGCAGCCATTTTTGCTTCCCAGATGTGTTGGATTGCCAGTCCCTGGTTGGGTGCCATGGCTCCTCCAACCAAACCCTACATTACTGCAAGACACAGTAGTGTTGTACGGGTTGGCCGGAGGAGCCACAATTCTCAGTGGCGGACATACTATCAAACACGCCTGGAAGCGTCCGATAGCAGCCATTTTTGCTTCCCAGGTGTGTTGGATTGCCAGTCCCTGGTTGGGTGCCATGGCTCCTCCAACCAAACCCTATGTTACTGCAAGACACAGTAGTGTTGTATAGGTTGGCAGGAGGAGCCACAATGCTCAGTGATAGATTTAGATAGCAGCCATTGCCGCTTCCTAGGTGTGGGGGATTGTCAGTCCTTGGTTGGGTGCCATGGTTTCTCTAACCAAGCCCTACATTACTGCAAGACACAGTAGTGTTGTACGGGTTAGCAGGAGGAGCCACAAAGCTCAGTGGTATACATATTATCCAACACACCTAGAAGTGTCAGATAGCAGCCATTGCTGCTTCCCAGGTGTGTTGGATTGCCAGTCCCTGGTTGGGTGCCATGGCTCATTCAACCAAACCCTATATTACTTAAAGACACAGTAGTGTTGTACAGATTAGCAGGAGGAGCCACAATGCCTGGTGGTGGACATACTATGCAACACACCTGGAAGTGTCAGATAGCAACAGCTCCCACAATACTGCAAGAAAGTGAAGATACAGTATACCTCACCACCTGTTGGGACAGGTAAATATAAAGGTTCTTCCTCCGCATGGTGCTTCAACCTTTTGTGTTCTCCTTGAGCCAATAGGGATTCTTTTTTGAAACAATGGTGGTATCCAGGGCTGCTCTTAGAAATCCCGGGGCACCATACAGCCTACCTGACAGGGCCCCCCCAGGCAAAAGTGACTGAGAACATAGATTTATCAGTCCCTTTCTCTGCATCTTCAGCTGCTCAGATGAAGAAATAGGAAGTACTCTGAGGCTTCCTGTTCATTCAAAATTAAAGCATGTTTACGTGATGAATGGACACAGGAGTGATTGGTACCGATCGCTTACTGTGTTCATTCAGGTAAGGAAAGGGCCAGTAAATGACATATTTACCGGCCCCTTCCCCTGCTCTCCATCCTGAAATATCCCCCTGTGTGCCTGCAGCAGCTACCAGCGGGAGAGAAGAGGAGGGAAGCTGGCAGTACTGCAGGGGAAAGGGGCACACAGGGGCAACCCAGACAGCAGATGGAAAGGGCACATGTGCTAAAAGCAGTCCCTCTGTGGCACAGCCAGAGGGAGTACGAGATGGGGAAACTGGCAGTGCAGGCAGGGGGAGACAGAAGAGGATTGGTGTCTGCAATAAGACAGTACAAACAACTGTCCTGCTCAGCAAGTGCCTGGGCCCCCCTTTTCCACTGATGGAGCCCGGGCCCAGTAAAGGAGGACTGGCTGTACTGCCTTTTCAGCAGCCCTGGTGATATCAAGCATTTCTGCAAATAGCTCAGACTGGTGGCATCATCAGGAAACGCCACATTGAAAATAAAGGTCACACTCACACAGAGCAACTGTATTTTTATTGTACAACCTCTCAGGAATCTAAATATTTGCACTTTCAAAGTAGCTTGATATACATTCTTTGTGGGAAAGTTATCGAGAAAAAGATGATAACCAAATCACGAACAAGAGCAGAGCAAAGGAAAAGGGTTAAAACTCAACCGACGACATGAAGACTAGGTTGCTAGGATGCGTAAATTGCTTTTGTTCCCCAAAGGTAACTGATATATAGTCCAAAGAACACGGATCTTATCCCCATGAAACGTTGCGGTCGCTTAGGACTCAAAAAACCACCAGGAAGCTGCAAATACAAAAAGAAGGGCTGTCATTTCTTTGGATTCTGAGAGATGTAAATAAATTCAAGGCAAATAGCTAAATGTACAGCTAAAATACAGGCTATATATAGAGATTAGTAAAACTGTATTCAACTCAGTGATTCTGTTGGTCAGCTCTGTGGGCATCATGTCTGATACACTTGAGAGCCATTTTCAATAGAATTGCTTTGGCAAATTGATTTACAAGGTTGGTCATCAGGTCTTTCCTGAACCCTTCCCAATTGCTCAGGCTTGCAGAATGTTGTGCATAGCCAATTTGTACACACATACTGGCGCCAATTAACCTGCCAGCATGTCTTTGGAATGTGGGTGGAAATTCATAGAAACACAGGGAGAACATTCAAACTCCATGCAAGATGTATCCTGGCCAAGATTCAAATCAAGGGCCCCAGTGCTGCAAGGCATAAATGCTAACCAGTGTTATGCCCCATACACACGGTCGGAAATTCCGCAGGAAAATGTCCTATCGGACCATGTTGTCAGAAAATCCGACCGTGTGTGGGCTCCATTAGACTTTTTCCGTCGGAATTTCCGACGGAAAAAATTTGAGATCCCGCTCCTTGGACTTTGAGACTTGAGATCCTCTGACTTTTTCCGATCGTGTGTAGAGAATTCCGACGGACAAAGTGCCACGCATGCTCAGATCAAATTACGAGACCAAAGCTATTGGCTACTAGCCTCTACGTAGTTCTGTCGTACGCAACGAACGTCACCACGTTCAGAATGATCGGATTTTCTGACAACTTTGTCCGACCGTGTGTATGCAACACCAGTGTCGGACAAAATCCGTCTGAAAAAATCTGACGGATTTTGTGGTCGGAATCTCCGACTGTGTGTACGGGGCATAAGACAGACTTGAAATTTACACAGCTCATCCAGGCAACAAAGTCAGGATGGTAACCTCACTTTTTTCTACTGCATTTAAAGCAGCGCTCCACCTAAAAGGGGAAGCGCCACTTGTTTTCACCCTCCCCCTCCACTAATACATTTGGCACTTTTTTTGGGGGGGGGGTCGGGCACCTGGGTTTGACAGGTACCCGCTCCCATTTTCAGTTCTGATCGCTACCCCCCTCCTCCCCAGTCTTCTGGGACACATCACAGGTCCCAGAAGATTACAGGACCATTCACAAGGCGCCGCGTGGCTCACGCATGCACAGTAGGAAACCGGTTGTGAAGGCGCAAGGCTTCACTTCCTGCTTCCCTTGCTTGCTATGCCGGCACCTGCACCTGAAGCTGATTGAAGAATCAGCTTGGGTGAGGACATCGCTGGATCCCTGGACAGGTAAGTGTCCTTATATCAAAAGTCAGCAGCTACAGTATTTGTAGCTGCTGACTTTAATTTTTTTGGGGGGAGCCTGGAGCTCCTCTTTAAGTAATTTAGCTTGGTTGACTCCCTTCCCCCAAACATTGATCAGGTCTGCTGCCATCACTGCACTCAGGTCACATTCAGTCCCTATTCAGACTAAAAGATAATTTCTTCCCCATACCATTAAACATTATCACCCAAGCCCTGAAAAAATAAATAGTTCAAATGAACTTTCAAGTGAGAAGAACATTTTTTACTAGGCGCACCTAACCAATAATGCATTATTGCAAATATAGACCTCTGCGGATGTTCACCTGGGAATAGCATGGTCTTGATCTCCTCTGGGCCCTCCAGACAATCGATGGATGCTCTCTGAAAGACCTTGCTTTGTACACACTGAAGATGACTAACAAAAAGAAAAAGTGAAAATGTACAATAAACAACTGTGTGGTTTATGAAACTCTGATTACTGATCAATAAGCTATATGTTTTTCCTATAGGTCTTGATTTAAGAATGCAAATATTATGGTAAGTGCTAATTAATATACAGTATATATTTTGGACAATAGAACTACTTCTTCCACAAGTCCTTCCTAAGATGCCTGACTAGGACATGTATTTCAAGGGATTTAAGGTTCCCCATTTATTGGGGGTTTTGTTGGTCTCTTAGTGTTTATCTGGGGTTAAATCAACTCTGGACTAAACTAGCTCCCTATATTGCCTGCTTTTGAGCTATAATGCTCCTGCTAAAGTAGGCATTTTACATTAGGGAGACAATTTATTCCAGAATTGATTTAACCCCAATTAACCACTAATGCCATGTACCCACGAGAGGACTTTTCGACACCAGGAGAGGTCCAACGCAACGAATCCGTCGGACAATTCGATCGTGTGTGGGCTCCATCGTACTTTTGCTGTCGAAAAATCCAACAGACTTTAGAAATAGAACATGTCTTAAATGTTCCTGCCGGAACTCCGCTGGACCCAGTTCCTATAGAAAAATCCGCTCGTCTGTGTGCTAGTCCGACGGACAAACAACGATGTTAGGGCAGCTATTGGCTACTGGCTATGAACTTCCTTATTCTAGTCCGGTCGTATGTCATCACATTCAAATCCGTCAGAATTTAGTGTGATTGTGTGTGGCCAAGTCCGTTCATTCGAAAAGTTTGTCGGAACTCCGTCGAAAGTCCGTTGGAAAGACCGTCGGACCTAGTCCGTCGAAAAGTCTGCGGCATAAGAGTCCAAAATATGAAAAAAAATAAAAGGACAACCTTACAGCCCACGAAACGCGTAGGATCGTCACCTTCATTATATTTAGACTTCAGCAATTAAATAATTATACCTGGACTCCAAATCTTGGTGTGGTGCTCGTTTTCCTTGAACCTTGCATTGTCCACTCAAGGTGTCTTTGAGCTTCCTTCATAGTAGAAAACTGCCCAGCTAGAGACACTGTAGTACGTAGTATGGACTCACCTTAAAGTAAAACTAAAGGCAAAGCTTTTTCCTGGTGCCTCCATGGCAGCATACATGTGATAGTAGCCCCTACTAGCCCCTACTCCTACTTCCACCCATAGGACCAGTGCAAAGCTATAAAAAGTTTACACCCACACAACAGCCCATTCCCTTTTTTCTGGGCTGCAACCAGCAAAATTAATTGCTGTACATTCCTCCAGCAGCAGCTGAACATCGTGGGCACCTTATGCAGAGATGTCAACCAACATGACAGGCAGGAGAGCCAATCAGGTTCTATTATTGTGCATTCTTTCAGCACTACTAATGGGCTTAGTAGTCCTCTCTACACCCATCTTTGGCAGGAAGCCAGTAGCTTACTCACTTTCTTATGATAGGATTTGCTGAAGCTTCCCACCCTGGTAGCTAGTTATTGATCTATCACATGAATGCTGCTATGGAGGCACCAGGAAAACAGAAAATTGTATCATACTTACCGTAATTTTTTTTTCCTGGTGTCTCCATGGCAGCAAACTAAACCCACCCAGTTTGCTCCTAGCGATGCACAGGGAATGGGCTGTTGTATGTGGGTGTTAACTTTTTATAGCTATGCAATGGCCCTGTAGGCCGAAGTAGGCGGGGATACTATCACTTGTATGCTGCCACGGATAGGCACCAGAAAAAGAAAATTACGGTAAGTATGGTACAATTTTCATTTTTCTTTTTAAAGTTTTGGACAGAGTAAAGAAGGATTAGAAAACCTGTCAATTTTTATTGTTGTCTGTGCCCCCATTAGGGAAATCCATCCTCTCTATTTGGCCTGTTTACCATTATCATTGAAAGTGAAAGTAAAGGACAATCCCAAATTTTGGGTTGTCCCCAGAAAAGTCATAGAAGGTAAATCTTCCAATAGGGACGCTAGTTCTGGTGGTCCCCAGGAAATACCCTTAATTTTGAGGGATTTCCTCTCACTTCCTGTTTTGGCTATGGGACAGGAAGTGAAGAGAAATCTCCTGAATGAGGCCCAGATGGCAAAAATTAAACCAACAGGGGGTTATAACCCTCTCTTTCTCTATCCAAATGAAATGTTTTGCCTATAGTTCTACTTTTGTGGAACATAATCAATTTTGGAACCAGTGACTCCTGTCTACATCTGCTGATATTTTAAATGCTGTATAGAGATGGGCCGAACATCCTCCTTGTTCAGCTCGCAGCAGAACTCCTGAACAGGGGAAATGTTCTAACCCGAACGGCGAACCCCATTGAAGTCTATGGGAGTCCAACAGGAAAAATCAAAAGTCCCCATTTTGAAAGCTTATATGCAAGTAATTGGTCATAAAAGGGGTATAGGGGTCCGGGTACTGCCCTGGAGGACATGTATCAATGCAAAAAAAAATTTAAAACAATAGTTTTTTTCAGGAGCAGTGATTTTATTGATGCTTAAAGTGCAACAATAAAAATTAAAAATTCCTTTAAATATATTGCCTGGGGGGTCCCCTTAGTCTGCCTGTAAAGTGGTGCATCTGTACCATGGATCTGGTATGGATTTTAAGGGGAACCCCACACCAAAATTTTAATAAAAATTGCCTAGGGCCCCCCCCCCCAAAAAAAAAAAAAAACCAGACCATTATCCGAGCATGCAGCCTGGCAGGTCAGAAAAGGGGGAGGGATGACCAAGCACCCCCTCCTTAACCATACCAGGCACGTGGCACCACCCCCTTACGATGTCACTGACCTAGCATGTACCGGTTGGTGACGTTACAAGGGGAGCAGTACCACCAGGTGACGTTGCCAAGTGGCCCCGCCCTTACTTATATAAGAACTGTCAAACGGCAAGCCAGCCATTCGCAGTTTAACTTCACGGCAGGCGGAGCTTTTTTGTTCTCTGGTTCCGGCGGTGGCATCGGCATCGTGATTGGCGAAGGATCGGGGGACACTGTTTTTTTTATTTTTTAATAATAACATTTTTTAATTGTCTCTGTGTTTTTATAACTTTTTGAGACCGAAAGGTCTGGTATTGATTGGGGGAGGACCCTACTCTGTTTTATTTTTACTATTTTTAGCGTTAAATGTTTGTTTTTTTGTTTTTTATCCAGCTGTCAGCGGGGAAACCCATTGACAGCTGATAACTAATCTGTTGTTAAGGACGCAGAGGCTGGCTTCCTGGCCCTGCTCCTTAACTACCAGCTTTTGCTGTGCCCTAATTGGGCAAAGCTGCCCAATTAGGGATCAGAATGCACCGTTCAGTGTGCAGTGCATTGCAGGGCATTCGGGGATGTTTGGCCCAAACTCATGTTCGGGCCGAACCGTTCACCCAACACTAATGCTGTATGTGTCCTCAAAGAGGAGGTTCTGTACTGACACTCGGCACCCGGACAGGAACTGAGCAGAAATCTCCCTAATGGGGACACACAGCAATAAAACCCTGACAGATTTTCTAACACTACTCGGCTCTAGAAGAAGCATTGATTTTATACTGCCTTTGTCCTGTTGGGAGAAATTCCTCTCCCTTGTTCTGTCAACCAGCAAAGAGAACGGAAATGGGGAGATTTTCCCTTACTTCCTGTTCTTTGTGACAGCCAATAGCAATAAAATGATAGAAGAGCTTCTGTGTCTTCCCCACTCTACCCACAGCCTGAATATAATTTTGGTTGGTATCGGTCTTGTACTTGTGTTTATGAGATTCCATTGGGTTAATATGCTGAGCTGTAACAGATACTGTCTGTTGCTGAGTTTTATTAGGTTGCTGTGAATTGTTCTTCGTCAGGTACACAGGTGGTTTATTGATTTTCTGATTATATAGTCCATACATGCCTTATGAGCTAAATACTGAACAAGTGTGGCCGGGTGCACGTAGACTTTCAACTCAGCTGTTTACTCTGCTGTTCAATAACGACTTATCATCCTTGCTCCAGATCTGCCAACGACTGCCCTGCTTCACACATCACAGATATTTAATAAAAAAAGTTTCATAAAAGACATATAATTCCAAAAATCTACCCTGAAAGTAGTATTAAACCCTCAGTGGTTTTTAGATTAGAACATTGAGCACGATATAATAAGCATTCCTCAGTATTTGTTCACATTCTTATTCCAGCACTTGCACTTTCCAACTTCCAGCACTTGCACTTTCCAATGCTTCTGGCTCCTGTTTTCTCAGTGCTGCTTCCCTGAACTTCTGGTATTCACAGGAAAGAGCTACTGGCGGACAGTGCAGTCTGTAAGCTTGAAGAAGGGAGGAGGGAGGAGGAGAAAAGTGCCTTGCTATCCTTGGCTACTGGGCTTAGTGTTTCTATTGATGTACACAGTTTAGGGAGACATAATAGTCCCTGCACATACCTCCCAAAATTTTGAGATGGGAATGAGGGACACCTAATAGCAAATGTATGTAGGCATAGGACACACCCCCTGCCACACCCCCTTAAAGGAGAATTAACCCCCCAAAAAAAGGTTAAACTCACAAGTGCTTTTTTTACCACTGCTATTCCTTTATATTGGCTTTTAAAATGTACAAATGCAGCAATTTAGAAAGGTTTAGCACTGGGAGACACTTTTTGAAAGATAAAAAGTGCATTTTATATACAACTGTATAGATCAGACCAAAATGAGGGACAAATGAGGAGGAAAGAGGGACAGAGGGACATTGTTTCAAATCAGGGACAGTCCCTCGAAATCAGGGACAGTTGGGAGGTATGCCTGCATGCAAGGGGGGTTCCAGAGGATGCTGCAAGAGAAAGGGGCGACACCGAAACAGAAAACCTGGGGTAGTAGTCATGGCACCACCTTAATGGCTTCACGACCACCCCAGAGCAGATTTACTGCTACAGGGTGGCCGATCTGTGCTGAATCACATATATATATATATATATATATATATATATATATATATATATATATGTGATTCTGCACCTCCGGGTTTTGGTGGCGAGCGTGCGCATGTGGCGGCTTGCTCCTGCTTTGATTTTACACAGCGGGAGCTGATCAGCGGGTCCCACGGTCCTGATGATCGTTTGTTACTCTGATAGAATGATAGTCTGCCTATGTAAACAAGGCAGACTGTCATTCTGTGAGTACAGAAGGCATAGATCCTGCATAGCAGACATGGGAGTAAGTCACACATGTGCAAGTCATAAGCAAGTCTCAAGTCTTAACCTTCAAGTCACAAGCAAGTCCCAAGTTACTGTGGCGAAAAGCAAGCAAGTCAAGTCGAGTCACTGCTAGAAGTCAAGCAAGTCAAGTCAAGTCATTTATTTTGGTCAAGTCACAAATCAAGTCAAAATACTGATCTACCCCATTTCCACCTTTAAATGAGTTAATGAGTGCCTCACTGTGCCCATGTCTCACTGTGCCCATGTCTCACTGTGCCGGTGTCTCACTGTGCCCGTTCTTCACTTGGGCCTGTGCTTCACTGTGCCCAATGCCTCACTGTACCAGTGTCTCACTGTGCCCATGCTTCACTGTGCCCAATGCCTCACTGTACCCGTGTCTCACTGTGCCCATGCTTCACTGTGCCCGTCAGCCGTGTACCTGACCGGCGGCGTCCCGGCGGCCATTCCAGCATTCAAAAGCCGCGCCTCCTCCTCATCTGTGATAGGCGTAACAATCTCCCAGCATTCAGTGTTCCGCCTGTCATGGACATCCGCTCATCCTCATAACACAGACAAGGATGAGAGGATGTCCATGATAGGCTGAACACTGCCTGCTGTGAAATTGAGTGTTCCGCCTATCACAGACGAGGGGGCGTGGCTTTTGAACACTGCAATGGCCACCGTCTGTCTGCATGACACGCTGATCAGGTAGGCAGATGGAGGCTTGCGGTTAGTGTTAGTGGGTTAGTGGTTAGTGGTAGTGCATACCTCCCAACTTTTGAACTTCAGAATGAGGGACACTTGAGGGAGGAAGTGTCCCTACGCACGCCGTGGCAAAAAAACGGTATGGCCTAATGATTATGAGTGGGAATGGCTTATGGGGCATAGTTAAACCAAACTCGGGCTTCCTGCTTTGATTGCTCTGCCACAAGCAAGAGTCTCAGAGACACAAACCCCAGTACAATCATTTAAAAAAATGAATAAAAAGCTTCCATTACAAATGGTTTTGCACACACTATGGAAAAGTGTGTTACACAAAGTGTGGAAGGATTCAGGAGTGCATTATGTACAGAGTGAGAGGTTTAGGAGTTCGTTATGTACAGAGTGTGAGGTTCAGAAATGCGCTATGTACAGAGTGTGAGGTTCAGAAATGCGCTATGTACAGAGTGTGAGGTTCAGGAATGCGTTATGTACAGAGTGCGAGGTTCAGAAATGCGTTATGTACAGAGTGCAAGGTTCAGGAGTGCGTTTATATACAGAGTGCGAGGTTCAGGAGTGCGTTTATATACAGAGTGCGAGGTTCAGGAGTGCGTTTATATACAGAGTGCGAGGTTCAGGAGTGCGTTTATATACAGAGTTCGAGGTTCAGGAGTGCGTTTATATACAGAGTGCGAGGTTC
Source organism: Lithobates sylvaticus (assembly GCA_028564925.1). Taxonomy (NCBI): domain Eukaryota; kingdom Metazoa; phylum Chordata; class Amphibia; order Anura; family Ranidae; genus Lithobates; species Lithobates sylvaticus. The sequence goes on from CM053037.1 coordinate 152,743,558, forward strand.
AGGAGTGCGTTTATATACAGAGTGCGAGGTTCAGGAGTGCGTTGCATACAGGAACTTCTCATTTCCCTGCAACTCAGAATATGCTGGGAGTTGTAGTTCCCCTGTCATTATGGTCATACTGGCAGTTGTAGTTCTAGTCACCCTTACCACCTTGGGAGTTGTAGTCCCCCTGTCACTCAGTAAATGTTGGGATTTGTAGTCCCCCTGTCACTCAGTAAATGCTGGCAGTTGTAGTCCCTTATCACTAAGGCCATGCTGGCAGTTTTAGCCACTCACCTCTGCAGCTCTCTAACGATCTCCCCAGTCTTGGTGACGATGGGCTCCCTCACAGCGTTCTCCACTGCCTGCACCTGGAGTTCATGGCCTGCAGGTTGAGGATCCGGTTCGGCACCGCGGGGGCTACCACACTACTCTTGGCCCTCCTGGGGGCCCCGGCATCCACCCTCCTCAGTCCGCTGCAGAGCAACAATCTCACCCGACCCCTCATGACACTGGAATATCCCGCTCTATGGTGGGCGGATTCAGGAGGAGGGGCCGGGTGCCGCTCTGTGGTGGGTGGAGTCAGGAGGAGGGGCCGAGTGCCGCTCTCTAGTGGCCTAAGTCAGGACGAGGGGCCGGGTGCCGCTCTGTTGTGGGCGGAGTCAGGAGGAGGGGCAGGGTTACGGTCTCTGACGGCTGGAGTCTGGTGGAGGAGCAGGGATGTGCTGGTGTGGTAGGCGGTGTCAGAGAGGGACAGGGTGGCTCTCTGTTTGTGGGGCGGAGTCAGGAGGCTGACAGCAAATATCAGCCCCGCCCATCTCTGACATCAGACACTGAATCTGACAGATGCACTTTCCCTCATTGCAACCTTACCCCTGCCGGTTCGCCCACCAATCCCCGGTGCCAAGTCATTGCAAGTCATTGCAAGTTGCAAGTCATATAGCCCAAGTCAAAGTCAAGTCGCAAGTCATTAGTTGCAAGTCAAAGTCAAGTCGAGTCATTTATTTAATTCTGTCAAGCAAGTCGCAAGTCCTAAAACAGGTGACTCGAGTCTGACTCGAGTCAAGTCATATGACTCGAGTCCCCCACCTCTGCTGCATAGCTCCCAACTGTCCCTGATTTTGAGGGACTGTCCCTGATTTGGAACAAAGTCCCTCTTTCCCTCTTTCCTCCTCACTTGTCCCTCATTTTGGTCTGATCTATATAGTTGTATATAAAATGCCCTTTTTATCTTTCAGAAAGTGTTTCCCAGTGCTAAACCTTTCATCTGATTTCTAAATCGGCCCCTACTCGGATCGGTGATCACCCGAGTCTTGGTGACTCGGTGATCGCAGCGCACGCCGCGCGCTCCCTGCAGGGTGCGTGCAAAGGAGAGGACGTCCTATGATGGCCTCCTGGAAATTCAGGTCCACGCTGTAGCCGTCATTCGACTATACCGCGTACGTGAAGTGGTTAATAGATAAAGAGGAGGCATGCTCAGTAAGTGCATATGTGTGCTGCATCTAAAGAGGCGCTATGCAGACAAGTCAAATGCAGCCAGTGGAATCCAGCAATTAGGGATTGCTTTCCATTACTTTTATTTAATTCTAAGGCATTTGCAGGATTGAAGATGAAAGCGATTGGACAGGTTGGGAAAATTTTCTGTTTACAACCCAATTGTGTGTGTGTGCATAATTTTTTTATTTTTTTTTTACTAAGCTTTTCTCATTGATAGTAGTGGGATTGATGTGGATGAACTTACCAGATCTAACAAAGATTAAAAATGGATTTAAAAATGTATGGCCAGCCCAACAAATCTCATATCTTTTTTTCCAACATAATACGTCTCACACTTACTGGGCACTTATACCCCCTTCCAGCGCAGGCCAATATTCAGCTTTCAGCGCTGTTGCACTCTGAATGACAATTGCGCGGTCACGCAACACTGTACCCAAACAACATTTTTATCATTTTTTTCCACACAAATAGAGCTTTCTTTTGGCAGTATTTATTCACCACCGGGTTTTTTATTTTTTGCTACAGAAACCAAAAAAGACTGAAAATTTTGAAAAAATAAATACAATAATTTTTAGTTTGTTATAAAATTTTGCAAACAGGTAATTTGTTACCTTCACTGATGTGCGCTGATGAGGCTGCACTGATGGGCACTCATAGGCTGCACTGATGGGCACTGATGAGGCTGCACCGATAAAGGTGGCACTGGTGGGCCCTGATGAGGCTGCACTGATGGGCACTGATAGGTGGCACTGATGGGCACTGATAGGCACTGGTAGGCATCACTAATAGGTGACACTGATGATGAGGCACTGGTAGGCAGCACTGATAAGATGGCACTGGTGGGCACTGATGAGGCTTCACTGATAGGTGGCACTGATAGGCAGCACTAATAGGCACTGATAGGCAGCACTAATAGGTAACACTGATGATGAGGCACTGATGGGCACTGATTGACAGCACTGATGGGCACTGATAGGTGGCACTGGTGGGCACTGATTAGCAGTACTGGTGGGCACTAATTAGCAGTACTGGTGGGCACTGATAGGTGGCACTGGTGGGCACTGATTGGCAGTACTGGTGAGCACTAATTAGCAGTACTGGTGGGCACTGATAGGTGGCACTGGTTGGCACTGATTAGCAGAACTGATGGGCACTGTGTGGGACCAATGTCCCTGTAACAGAAGCCGGTTACCGGCTATCATCCTTTCTCCTCAGGCTCACGCTCACAGAGAGCGCCACCCGCGTGCCGCAGAGCAGCGCGGTCACGGGAGGACATCTATTGACACCCTCCCGGCACTAGAAGCCCCAGCTGTAGCCGTCTTTTAAAAATTACTTCAAAAACATTTGTTGCATGAATATCTGAAGCATTCCTGCACACTGAACAAAATATTCTGTCATTTCTGAAACACCTCCTTGAGAAATCTTTACCGCATTGGGGCCACTAGATAAAGATGAAGATACAGGAATTACACTCTATTACAAAAATGACAGGGCATTTAGTTCAGTGTGCAGGAATGCTTCTGACATTCATGCAACAAGTATTTTATAAGTATACCCCAAAATGTTAGTGATTTTAGCTCTCTTTTTTATTATTATTATTATTATTATTATATATTATTATTATAATATTTTATTATTATTTATTATCCAAACAGCCATTATATTATATAAACTTCCACCGTCAGAATGATTTTTATTTGAGTTGGTGTGCATAATAATGGTGGAGCTTTAAAAAATAATTATGTGTTACAAAATTTTACATGTAACAAACTATGCAGCATGCTACAAATAATCAAATGTGCAAGATTTCTCAATGCTCTTGTTAGGTTTTCTATTTTTATGAAAAATATTATTTTTATTGTTTTTAATGAAAGCACATATCTGTGAATATGTTCTATTTAATGAGATTATTTTAACTAAGAGCGCCTGTTATTCTCACTTTTTAGCACTAGGTGGCAGCATGCACAGTCCGTCTTTATTCCTTTTCGCCATCGAAGCATTTTATTCCTTTTTTTGCCACGCATTTTAAAATTTGCCTAATTTACTTCAAAATGGTTTAAAACCCTCAAAGATTATATTTTAAGTATATAACCTGTAGAATAAAAAGATGTTAGTTACAAATTTTGATGTTGCACAATATTTGTGTAACTGCGGACCTATATTTTGTCAGTAACAAATACACTAACATTAATTTTAGTGCACAAAGAACCATTAAAACATAGCCCCCAACTGTCCCTGTTTTCGAGGGACTTTGCCTGATTTGGAGCAATGTCCCTCTTTACTCCTCATTTGTCCCTCATTTTGGTCTGATCCATATAGATGTATATAAAATGCACTTTTTATCTATCAAAAAGGGTTTTCCACCGCTAATCTGATTTCTAAATTGTTGCATTTGTAAATTCCAAAAGCCAATATAAAGGAATAGTAGTGCTAAAAAAAAGCACTTGTGGGTTTAACCAATCTTGTGTTTTGTACAATTCCCCTATAAGGGGGCGTGGCAAGGGGTGTGTCCCATGCATGCATACTTTTGCTGATAGGTGTCCCTCATTCCCATCTCAAAAAGTTGGGAGGTATGATTAAAATCCTGATTTTTATAAAATATGAAATTGTGTAGAGTAAATAGATAGGGACTCCTGTACTGAAGAATCACACTTACCTTTTCCAGGAGTCTTCTCCCTCCCATATCTCATATAAGATATAGCCTGGCTGAGACTGCAGCTTCTGGACGGACACACTGAAAAAAACAAAACATAGTTTCCAATGTATCGTCAAAAATAACGCGTCTGATCTTAAGGTAATTACTAAATTATGCTACTTACTAAATGGCTCTAATGGTCATTTTGCATTCATCTCTGCTTTCCCTACCTACTAAAACCTCTCTAGTTAATGCTTAGCTTGAAAATCGAAATGGTCCTTACCACTTGAAGACCAGGCTTTTTCTGGCATTTTTTGTTTACAAGTTTAAATCAGTATTTTTTGCTAGAAAATTACTTATAACCCCCCAAACATTATATTTTTTTTTAGCAGAGACCCTAGGGAATAAAATGGCGATTGTTGCAATTTTTTATATTGCACTGTATTCTCGCTGCGGCAAACACAATTTAAAAAAAATACACTTTAATGAATTAAAAAACAAAACACAATATGCCTTCCAATTTTTAGTAAAATGTGAAAGATGATGTTACACCGGGTAAATAGATACCTAACATGTGACAGTTTAAAATTGCGCACGCTCGTGGAATGGCGCCAAACTACGATACTTAAGAATCTCCATAGGCGACGCTTTAAATACCTTTACATGTTACCTGTTTAGAGTTACAGGGAAGGTCCAGCACTAGAATTATTGCTCTCGCTCTAGCATTCACGGTGATACCTCACATGTGTGGTGCGAATAATACCATTTACATATGCGTGCGTGCGCACTTTCCTTTTAATTATTTTTGATCACTTTTATTCCTATTACCAGGAAAGTAAACATCCCTTGTAATAGAAATAAGAATTATTATTCTTATTATTATACAGGATTTATATAGCGCCAGCAGTTTGCGCAGTGCTTTACAACATCAGGGAAGACAGTACAATTACAATACAATTCAATACAGGAGGGATCAGAGGGCCCTGCTCGTTAGAGCTTACAATCTAGAAGGGAATGACAGGTCCTCTTTATGGAGAGACCTGGGGTCAAAAAGACCCCAACACTCTCCTTTACCTTTTAAAGCAAAGGATTTAAAAAACATTTTTTACTTTCAGCCTGGACCAGAAGTGTCATCATGACATCGCTTCGGTCCTCCAAGGCCATAGAGGCGATCAGCTCTGAGACTAGCCGGCCGTGCCCTCAGATAATTTCTCGGGCGAACCGGCGGAAACGGTAAGCCCGAGAAACACCAGCGAGCTTTGGAAAGTGTTTCAGCAGCTCATGAGCCGCTCGGAACGCTTTCATGAGAAAGCCATGCGCCGGCTGTAAAAAGAATTAAATCTGGGTTATGGCTGATATCTTCAGCCATAATCCCCAATCTTGTCTCCAAACATATCCCAAACCGTCCTCTCCGCTCTTCTCAAGATCTCCTCCTGCAAAGCTCTCTTGTTTCCTCCTCCCATGCTCATCTCCAGGATTTCTCCAGAGCCTCTCCCATCCTCTGGAACTCGCTGCCTCAACCTGTCCGGCTATCCCCTACTCTAGCTACCTTCAGGCGATCCCTGAAAACTCATCTCTTCAGGGAAGCCTATCATGTCTCCAACTAATCTTCTACCACTTCCATCAGCTCATTCCCCACAGTTACAACCTTTTGTATCACCCCCCCCCCCCCCCCCCCCCCCCCACCCTATTAGATTGTAAACTCTTCTGAGCGGAGCCCCCTTAATCCTCTTGTATTTAAATAAATAAAAATAATCCCGGTAAACCACTTCAAAGCCAAAACGTTTATATATGGATTGTGGACTTGAAGTGGTTAAAGTGTATTTCCACTTTTGCAGTCAGACTGGGATAACACCTACTTTATATTTGTCACATGCTCTTTTTGAATGGAATAACTTAAAAAAAAAAAATGCTGCTTACATTTTTGATGTTCTTTTTTTCTGATAACTCCAGCACTGAAAAAGCTGTGTTGACGGATCTCATTATCAGTTGTAAACCAGATTTGAACACTGTCTGTCCTAACAAAAGGTTTGAGATTTAGAAACTGGGCTTCTTGCATTGTATGTTAATGCACGGAGACTCCTAATGCCTTTCTATTGGGACAGACACATTCTGACATTGAAATGTTTGCAGCCATGATACCTTCACTTAAGAGACGTCTAAAAGGTAAAAAAAAAGTGTGGATGAGAGTCCGATCAGTCACGGGATTCTTTCTCCACTCACAGATCATGTTACAGGCAGTGTAATCAGTGTAATGCCCCGTACACACGGTCGGATTTTCCGACGGAAAATGTCCTATCGGACAATGTTGCCGGAAATTCCGACCGTGTGTGGGCTCCATCGGACTTTTTCCGTCGGATTTTCCGACGGACAAAGTTTTATCTCCTGCTCTCAAATTTTCCAACAACAAAGTCCGATCGGACTTTTTCCGATCGTGTGTAGCGAATTCCGACGGATAAAGTGCCACGCATGCTCAGATCAAATTACAAGACCAAAGCTATTGGCTACTAGCCTCTACGTAGTTCCGTCGTACGCAACGAACGTCACCACGTTCAGAATGATCGGATTTTCCGACAACTTTGTCCGACCGTGTGTATGCAACACCAGTGTCAGACAAAATCCGTCTTAAAAAATCAGACGGATTTTGTGGTCGGAATTTCCGACCGTGTGTATGGGGCATTAGACCTTTTCTCAGCGGGAGGGGGCGTATCTCTGCCTGGAGAGTTGAAGCTGTTAACCCCATTTCATGAAGATTTTAGAACCTTTGCCAGGTTTCTATTGCTGTTTGTTGTGTAGGCAAAGTACAGATGATCAATGCTCATCCATTGTGCATCTGATGTTCATTTTGTGTGTTCTAACATTAAAGCGGAGTTCCAGACAAAAATGGAACTTCCGCGGATCAGATTCCCCCCCCCCCCCTCCGGTGTCACATTTGGCACCTTTCAGGGGGGAGTGGGAAGCACATACCTGTGTCATCCAGGTATTTTCTCCCACTTCCCCAGATATCCACATCATGTACGGCCCCTCCTCCACAAGTCTTTGCAAGGAACTTTACTCCAGACCATAGTAAAGGTGAAGCTCTGCTGACTTTCATCATCCAATCATGTGCAAGCAAAAACATTTTTTTTTCAACACTCAGTAGCTTGTATGAGCTATTTTCTAAAAAAAATTAAAAAAGAGAGGAAAAAGAGAATTCTTATTGTTTCATGGATTGGTGACTACCATCACTGGCTCAGAATGTGATGAGAAATCTTCTCCATCTGTGATACAGACAGTGACAAAAACCTGGTATACAAAAGGGGTGGTGGGAAGCTGGATTAATGGTCAGGGTTGGGTGTTGAGTTTGAGAAAAAAATCAAGAGGAATATGCTCTGATCAGGTTTGATTTACCGCTACCTCACTCCCAGTAACAGTATGGGGTCCCGCCGTGCACATAGAGTGAACTCCATCTGTGCACTTAACTCCACTTAACTCTTCCGTACCTCTGCACAGGCTAGGGACCTCTGCAACGTGAGTCTGCATCCGTTGCTATGGGAGACGGACAGCTCATGGGGAGAGTGCCAACAACAACTCCCTCCTGCAAGAGGCTATCCCACCTATCTCAGGCACACGCTTCATGACAGGCTGCTTGTAAACTTATGTTATCCTAGGTAACCACTTGCTTGTACTCCACACTGTGTTAATGCTTACGGAGGTGTCTTTATACCCCAAGTAGCTAGTGACCTGAATCATGAGGTGGTGCTGGTTACTTGCATTACACCCCATAACTTCTGCTGCCCCAGAATACCTGCAAAGGTAGTGTCCATGTAATTATACAGTCCATTAGAGGCACCCTCCAGCAGCTGGTGTCATCATGGTGAACCCCAAGTCCTGACGACTTTACATCTGGGTAGTAGTGAGTGACATTCTTCTGCTCACGGGTTTTGTTCTCCATCTCTCTCCATTACGGGTCCTGCATCTCTCTCTCTCCTTGGCCTATTGTGGACCCTGGTCCCCTAAGGGTCTTTTTCAACCTCTTTAATCCTGGGTTCCCATGAGTTCCCATGAGTATGGACTCCTGTCCCTTTTATATAACACAGGATCAGTGGTTCAAACCCAGAGAAAAACCCACCAAAAGACCAAAGAACCGAGAAAGAATTACCTCCTACCCTCCCATCCAAGACAGCACCTAACTAGCTATTTTCTACCTGCTTACAAGCAGCAGCAGCCAATGGCTCCCACTGCTATCAGCAAAGCCTGTGTGAGCAGAATGAGGTGAGAAGATCGGCACATTGCTGTATTGATACAGGAGTAAGGTAAGAGTTAAGGAGAGGAAGGGGGGAACAAACAGAGAATGCATTAAGGCAAAAACCTTTAGCAAATCAACAAAAACTTGACTTGCATATTATTCCTAAAAATAATTTTCACTGCTCACCCAAGTCGTGTCTTTCTTTTTGTTCAGTTAGAAAGATCTTGACTAAGTGCTGAAAACTTTGTCAAAAACACCCCCTTGCTTGAGTGATCTGGATGACTTAAACCATCATGGACTAAAAATGTTTATACTGCAGATTTATGGAGTCGATCAATGTTATGTCTGGAAAGAACTATACAAAAGTCTCAGAATTAATTTGAGGATTTGGAAAACGTCACAAATTAAATATTTTTTCCTTACAGTCTCCCTAAACATCTTTGTCATTTCCATCATAGGAAATCTTCTGATCATTGCATTAGTATCCATCACGCAGCCCTTCAGTCCTCCGTGTATTATCTCTCATTTTAAGATCTCTAGATTTCGTCCAACATTATTCCAAACATGCTTGGCTGTCATCTTCTTGGTCTAGGAAATAATTGCTTTGTGCGGCTACATCACACAGTGATACTGAATCATTGCAATTGGAATCTGACTGAGTAAAATTAAAGTGTTTAAACCATCTGGAGTCCAACTGGGGAATTAACTAAACTCCCTCTGCCACTAAACTCTCTTCTGTTTCAGGTCTATCTGCGCCACCTGTGCCAATTTCTATTTCAGAGTTAAATAGCAGCTAGTGCAGGGTGTGCACATAAGTAACATAGGGAATGCAGCTGGTTTCCATATAGAAAATTGCCACAGATTCCCGACATGTCTGACCTTGTCATACAGGATGTGAGTTGTCAGCAGACTAGGGTGACCACATTTCCTAACTGCCATTCAGGAACCCGACCCCCCCCCCCAGTTTAGGCAGGTGGTATGGACAGCAGAACAGAGGGGGACACGGAGGAAGAGCGGAGGGGGACAGTAGCAGAACGGAGGGGGACACGGAGGAAGAACGGAGGGGGACAGCAGAACAGAGAGGGACAGCAGAACAGAGGGGGACACGGAGGAAGAACGGAGGGCCTCTATTCTTCCTCCGTGTCCCCCTCCATTAAGGGTAGCAGGCCGGCGGAGTGTGTCTGCGGAGCGGACTGGTCTGGTCAGTGGTCACTGTGTTTTTTTTTTCATTCCCGGGAGACTGTATTGTCCCGGAATGAAGGTGCCAGGGCCACGGGACAAAAATCTCAAGTCAGGGACAATCCCGGGCAATCCAGGACACGTGGGCACCCTACAGCAGACAGCTCACATCCCTCTCCGCCTGTGCAGTGGCTACACTACATGAGCAGTGCCTGCAGGGTTAACACCCTCCTCCTCCCGCCCGCTCTCCATAAATCAAGAGAGGGACTGTAGAGAGATCGGAGCATGCAGCTCCAATTCTCCTGTTCTCTGAGCTGTGTGCTGTATTTGTCACAGTCAGAGAACTGATCTGTCCTAATTAACAAAGGAGCGCGTACCCCCTTGGCTATTTAAAGCGGAGTTCCACCCAAAAGTGTAACTTCCGCTCATCTGATTCCTCCCCCCCTCTGGTACCACAATTGGCACCTTTCGGGGGGAGGGGGGGGACAGGATACCTGTTTTTCACAGGTATCCTTTGCCACTTCCGGGAGCCTCAGCCGCGGCTATTGATGTCACAGCTGGGGCTCCCCCCTCCTTTCTTCTCCTTCCCCTGTCGTCAGGCCAGTAGGAGAGAGGACCAGGCCTCGCACATGTGCAGTAGGGTTCCCGGCGTGAAGCCGAAAGGCTACACTGCCGGGTACCATTACCCAGCAGTGGAAACATCAGCTGCAGTGCGGACATCGCTGGACTCCAGGACAGGTAAGAGTCCTATTATTAAAAGCCAGCAGCTGCAGTATGTGTAGCTGCTGGTTTTAATTTTTTTTTTTTTTGGGCAGACCCCCGCTTTAAGAGCAGCATCTGGTCCATTTTTATGTTAAGAAGAGTGGTGCAAGCTTGTATATTTGCAGTAAACCAATATCCAGCATACAGCAAACATAAAAATATAAGTTAATCAAAATCCCAGTAAAATTATCAGATAAATAACTAACAAATGGAAAGCCTAACTAACAACTAACTATATACAAAATGGGGAACACAGGAAAGCAAGGACAACTGGAGGTGCAGGGAGCAGATGGTAAGGGGGAGGTCAAAACAGGGATCAGGAACAAGGGAGAGCATGTACAACCAGCAGGATACAGTGTAATGGCTAACAGTATCTGGAAGCAAGCAAAACACTGAAACGAGAGGCACTAATAGAGGGAGAACTAAATACCCTCCCAGCAGCCAGCATCAGGTGAAAATGTATTACTGGGATCTGCTAGCTGCACGGAGACACCCACTGGTGGACACTACAATTACAACCCTCCACCCACCCAGGGAACCACAGTGCCACCTACATGTGATCCAGGTGCTGTTTCTCTGTTAACTCCCCCCAATGTAATTAAACAGTAAATCCAAAAGGTTTCCCTCTGGCATAATTTTTTGCATCTATTGTAAAATATTTTACATCGCTGTTATCTGACAACAATTTCACACTATTTTATAATGTTTTCTGGACGTATTGCCATTGTTTCATACATCCTATATTTGCAACATTCTTAAGTCTATTTTTCATGTTGTAGCCCTGATGAAAGGGGTCCCTTAGAACCCCCTAAAATGTGTTGGCTGTTTGAATGAACTTTGTGCCCAATAAATTGCTACAGTAAAAAATAGACTGGCACTCTTTTTCGTATGACCTTTAGCAATAAATCTTGACCGCAGTTTTAACTGTTTTCCACATTATCTGGCATTAGTAGAAACTATTTTTAACTAGAGTTACGTACTAAAAGGACTAAAGACTTTGCTTACAGCCAAAGTAAGACTTGGCAGCAATCCCCCTCCACCACTAATACTTGCCTTCCTGCATTCTCCTGCCACCCAGTGTGCCTGCTGAACCCTCAGGAAAGAGGCTTTGAGAAGGTTACTGACTGGCTTTGGGTGGGAGCTTACACAGGGCTACTGACCTGCTCCCGGGTGACGGTGCTTAGAAAACCCAACAAGGGTTCTAATACTTTTCTAATCTATCCAAAACAAATTTAAAAAAAAATGTTTTAACTGGGCACACACTTTAATGTTATAAACCCAATGTTTTTAATAGTCATTGTTGTTACCTTTTGCCCCTTTCAGATGGAATGGAATCTGTCAAGCAAATCAGCCTGTTCAACAGGGGATCTCTCCGCTGATCCCCACTGAGCAGGTGGATGACAGGTCCGTGTGTGCACTGCTATGCAAAGCGGACACGGACACAGCCCCACTGTTCTCTACGGGGCGGTCGGATGGAAATGAACCACCTGCCCATTCCATCCAATTGTCATCCGATCCGCCAGATGGATGGCGAACGTATACCCAACAGTCTGTTTTTAGTGGATTGGATCCGCCACTCCACAGAGAACAATGGGTGGTCTGGTCGGGTCAAACTGAAAAACGGACAGGTGGACCCAATCGGTCCACTGTTGTGAATCGGGCCTAATAATGGATTATCTTTTACTTCTCTTATGAACATTATGGGGTTGATTTATACAAGAATTAGGGCATGTAGATTTATGTTGTAGCCTTAACCCTTTTACCTTAGAACACCTAAAACAGGTTGGCTGATGTGACCAATAAATGTCTTCTGTAACAATAGCTTTCTGCTTTTTTGTACAATATTTAGCCATAAAAAACTTACTAAGGTCCTAACTCTTTCCCGCTTTATCCACTTTTTACCACTTATACAAAATGGTAAGCCTATAATAATGCCCCGTACACACGTTCGGACTTTGTCCGCCGGACCTAGTCCGGCGGATTGTCCGCTGGACCTAGTCCGGCGGGACTTCCCCACACACGCCCGGACTTCCAAGCGTGTGACTTGCCCACACACGCCCGGACTTCTCCGGCGGACAATCCGCTGGACAAAGTCCACGGGACTTTTGAAAATGAACGGACTTGCCCACACACAGAGCAGTCCGTTCATTTAGAACATAACTTCAGGTAGACGGAGCTAGCGAAGGCAGTGAATGTACATACTGTGAATATCTCCTTAACTTGCACTGTTTAGGGGATTTTCAGGGTGCAGGCAGCCGGTGACGTCAGAGCCAGACCTTCAGGTGTGACGTCATCGCGTCCCCGGCCACCCATGTAGCCAGAGCCCGTGAACCCGAAAGCAAGACCAGGTAAAGATGGAAGCCCTCTCAGCGGTGACAGCGTGCCGCTGGAGGGCTTCATTTTAAGGTAAGTCTCTCGTAATGACATTGCCTTGCAGGGGATTTTTTTTTTTCTTCAACTGCGATTTACTACCGCTTTAAGCAGTATTCTGCTTTTTAGTTATATTGGATGTAAAAATATGACAATAACCAAAATGATAATAATAAAACAGATGACATACAGGGGCTACCACATGCAGGGCTCTGACAAGGGTAAGGGGGCAAAAGGGGCAGCTGCCCTGAGTGTGGCGGTTTCATGTACAGGAGGGGCACATTCATATTTAATTTGACACATGATTTGCATATGTATAATACAGTTGGCATCTTTGCACTGGGCACTGGTTGGCCTTGTTGTGGTCCTGATGGCATGCACCATAACCATATATAACTATATATAGGTGATAACAGAATGAAGAATCGTGCCAGAGATTATAAGGCAGTATAAGCAGTTCTGTCTAATATAGGTCTTTGCTGATGGTACATATAATGATGTCAGTATGTGGAAAGTTCCAAGGCAAGGAAGATTTAGCTGCATCATGTAATGAGATCTCTATCTCTCTATAGCTTCTTTCAGCTGTAACATCTCTGGAACGTTCAGCGGAAAAGGGGTTTTCGCTAACAATGAAGGTGACATATATTCACCTCTATGATGACTCACAACTGCAGAGAACAGGCAGTGCCCTTCTCCAGGAAAAATCTCACAATAGTTTTTTTCATTTTTTATTTAAGGCATTTTCTAACAAGAAAGAACAGGAAAAGCTTTATTATTTTGCTGTTACCTTGACCCAGCAGCATGTAATCATTTTATGCCTTGCTGTATAATAAAATGTTCAGATTTGACAACTGTTAAGCTGTCTCTATAGCCAAAATAGATATCAGCAAGAGCAATTTGGCTAAACCCACCGCTCACCGCGGCGCAATATGAGCGCTAGATTATTACTCTACTTGGGGCACCCAAAGGTGTACCAGGTCTTTTATAATCCTATGATGTTTACTGCCGCTAAAGTGTTCGGGTTTGCTTCAAAGAAGAGGTTGCAACCCTAGCAGCGTCTCTGATTCACATGTGGGCAGGCGGGGTGACCTCTTCTCGTGTACGCGCTGATCAATGCCGGGGGCCAGGCGGGGCCACGGTCATGTGAAAGCCAACCTCTTGCCACCAAATCACCTACCTAGTACGACATTTGACTTGTGGTTGTACTGGGGGGATTCCTGCAGCTGCTATTACAAGCAGCGGGACGGAACGTCTTCCCCCTCCTGCCGCCTTCCATTGCTCTCTCAGGCTCTCCCGTCCCACCGGGAGACTTGAGCTACTAGCCGGCATGTCCGCCGGCTAGTCAGAGACCCATACAAAGCCGAAATCAGCTTTGATCGGGTCTCTGCTATAGTAATCCGGAAGCAACTTCATGACATCACTTCTAGTTTATCCGGATGTCAACGGCGCCATTTTTTGAAAATCGAAAGTATTCAAAAACGCAGATCTTGGTATTTTGAATGCTTTCAAGTGCAAAGGAAGTATTTGGGGTCTTATTGACCCGAGATCCCTCCATAAAGAGTACCTGTCACATGCTTATTGTTGTCACAAGGATGATTACATTCCTTGTGACAGCAATAAAGTGATCAAAAGTAAAGCAACAGTGTAAACATAACATTGAAAATAAATTAAAGTGCCCCAGTCCCCTCGTGCTAGTGCACAAAGGCAAAGGCGTGCATTGGTCACGCAGGCAAACAGAGATTGTCCCACACATGTGAGGTATCGCCACATACATCTGATCATGGGCAGTAATTCTAGCACTAGACCTCCTCTGCACATATAAAGTGGTAACCTGTAAAGGCTTTTAAATCGTTGCCCATGGATAGTAAAATGTACATCATCTGTCGCCGTTGCGCGGGTGTGCGCAATTTTAAAGTATGACGTGTTTGTTATCTATTTATTCAGCGTGACATCATATTTTATCATTTACAAATAAATGTTGTCTTTGTCTTCCAAATATAGCATTTAGGAGGGACACCACTGAGCCTCTGCCCTATTCCACCAGTCCATCATAACTCTGCAACCCCATTCCCAGTGCAGACCTCATGCATGCACTTAACTCTTTCAGCTCTCCCGTACCATGCAGCAGTGGCAGCTGGTGGGGCTTTTTTTTGGGGTGGGGGTGGCAAACAGCCCCCCCCCCCACACTCCCCCACCACCACACGCTGTCCTTACCTTAGATATGGGCAGTGAGAGCGTGGCAGGCTCTGGAAAGCTGCTTAGGTATCCTCTCCTGGAGCAGCTTCCGCTGTGTCTCCTCTTTCCTCCTCCCAGGGCTAGGAATCCAATGCTATGCATGAATCTATCCATTATGCATATAGGGGTGGCGAGGATAGGGGGCGGCGCCCGGGTGCCCCTAATGAACGGGCCGCCCCTGCCATGCGTCTAGGTCCTTGGGGTCTCCGTACTGTGGGTTCGGTGCCAATTGCTTTTGAGCGTACCAATCCCCTCGCTAACGGAGAACCTGTCACCCATGCCTGGTACCCATCTCCGCTGTCTGGCTGCTATTCATTCCCACCACTCTATGGTTACCCATAGCAAAGACACATTTTTTCCATTCTCTTGCTGAGTCAATCCCCCTGTAGTGGCTTTCCACTCCTTCCTCTTCAACCCCACGTGTGTTTTACAGGCCCTGTCCTTCTACAACACCATATACCTTCATGCACCCTTTGAATAACTTCAGACCAGGCATAAAATAGTTGATAACCTTTACTGAAACAGTTTCAGTACATAGTTTCATAAGTGCAGAACACAGATTTTCCCTAACTAACTAACTTGAGGCTGCCCAGGCATACCTTTCCAAGTAGTAGTCTATAACTGTCCATAACGCCTTCAGCTCTCCTGTACCATGCAGCTGGGTCCTTGGGGTCTCCATACTGTGGGTTCAGTCCTGATTGCTTTTGTGGAAATGACCTGACCGATAGGGAGGGAGTCAGCGTACCCATCCCCTCGCTACCAATCGATTTGCTCAATTAATTAACTGTCACGGTTAATTAATTGAGAAGGTAGATTTCCGTTCGGGCAGTTCATGGGTTGCTGCGGGTTACATCTTCTCAGGAAGACTCTCACTCTTTTCCCATGCCGCCCCTCTCTCTCTCTGAGCCCTGCCCTCCAATGCCCCTTTTTAAAACCCGAACAGGGTGGAGGGAAGATCCCAAAAAGCACGGGAAAATGCAAAACCTGTGTTAACCCTTCCCCAACTGGGCAGTCCAGTAACTAAGTATAACAGCCACACACTATTAATAGGCACCTGCCTACACTTACTTGGGGGTTGATTTACTAAAGGCCAATAGACTGTGTACTCTGCAAAGTGCAGTTGCACTCTGCAAGATCACTTGCTCCAGAGCTTAGTAAAGCTCACTTGCTTCAGAGCTTCTATCATGCAATCATGTGGAAGCAAAAATGCTTTTTTTTATTTTCCTTGCACGTGATTGGGTATTCTTTGCAAGGGGAAGCCTTTACCTCATTTACTAAGCTCTGGAGCAACTGCAACTTTGCAAAGTGTACAGTCTATTTTATTTTAGTAAATCAACCCCTTATTGTTGCATAGCAAAAACTGTTTTTTTTCCCATTATTGATGACTGCAGAAATTAATACTGCAGAAAATAGGAATTTGGAACATTTTATGTTTTACCGTGGTGCAAATGATAAAAGGTGACTTTGTGTATGGTATCACAGCTTGTAAAATATAAAATAATAATAAAAAATTATTTCACATGACATAACGCCCAACCTTGGGCCCCATAGTACTTTTGTATTAATTGGGTGGCAATAATAAAATGAATTAAGATTTTATCTTTTACTAGCTGTATGGTATGTACTATCCTTGAGACCACACACAAAGTCCCGCTTTCATTATTTGTACCATGGTTTATCAATATACAGTAGGTTTGGTGGTATTCAAGGTGGTTGTTTTATGTCTCTCATTTATTTTCCACTCTCTCAGAACTTGTTTTGTTCTAGCAAATTCACATTTATTGTACCTGGTTATGCCACATTGTTGTGTTAAGGAAGGAATTTGATTGCTATTGCCAACACAGTTAATTTTTAGACTTTATTTCCATTGTAGGAGCTCTCATACATTCCTAAGGCCCCTTTCACACTGGGGCGGTGAGCCGCGGTGACGGTAAAGCAGCGCTATATTTAGCGCTGCTTTACCGTCGTTTTCACCGCGGTTTTCGGCCGCTCGCGGTGCGGTTTTACCCCCCGCGAGCGGCCGAAAAAAAGGGTTAAACACCCCCCGCAGAGCGCCGCCGTAGCCGCGGTATTACCGCGGTAACCGCGGTATTGCCGCGGTTTTACGGCGGTCTCCCATTGTAATCAATGGGAAGGAGCGGTATAGGAGCGGTGAACACACCGCTCCTATCCCGCTCCAAAGATGCTGCTAGCAGGACTTTTTTTACCGTCCTGCTAGCGCACCGCTCCAGTGTGAAAGCCCGCCGGCTTTCACACTGGAGTGAATGGGGCCGGATTTTTTCATGCGGTGAACAGGCGCTATTTTTAGCGCCGCACCGCATGAAAAACGCCCCAGTGTGAAAGGGGCCTAAGGGCTCTTATTTTTCCAGTTTGTGCATCATCATATCAATCATGTCATTCAAGACTTTGCCATACAATGACTCGATTCATATAAGAATAGTCACAAAAAATGTTCTCTTTGTTGCAAGTGACATTTCATTAACCCCCGTTCACACTAATGCGATTTGTTGTGCACTTGCCATCATGCTGCCATGTACAATAATAAAAATGACATTATTCTCTATGGTGCCCATTCACATTAATGCACTGTGGTGCTGTGTAATTTTTGGAAAGTTGCGTTTGCTTCTTTTGTTAAATTTTGTTGCATTTTTCGTGCTTACCACCCAGTCTCTCTCCTAGCACCAAGAATGACAATGCTAGATATTGGTGCTACATTGGCTTTTCTTCAATCAGCTGGTACCATTCCAGTCAGTAGACTGTCTGTAAAAATTAGGAACAATGGTCTGGCAATTACTTGACTGAGTTCCCTAAGTACCCTCGAGTGCAAGCCATCTGGTCCCGGTGATTTATTAATGTTGTTTCCCAAGTCTAATTTGAATTCTGCCCTCTGTTGGAGGTGCTTCCTGTGATGTGTCATGAGGATAAACACTGCAGTTTTGGTTACTGATGCCCCCCCTGATTCCCTCGTGAAGACTGAGGAGAAGAAGAAGTTCAATACCTTCGCCATCTCCCCATCCTCTGTACCAGATGACCTTCCTCGTTCTTTATGGGGCCAATATGGTCTGTCCTCCCTTTTTTACTGTTTACATACTTAAAGAATTTCTTGGGATTTTTTTTAGCTTTCCTCGGCTATGTGTCTTTCGTGTTCTATCTTAGCCGCCCTAATTGCACCCTTATATTTCTTGTTGCATTCCTTATAAAGTCTGAATGCTGATGATGATCCCTCAACCTTGTATTTTTTGAAGGCCTTCTCCTTTGCTTTAATATGCATTTTTACATTGGAGTTAAGCCATCCAGGAATTTTGTTTGCTCTTTTAAATGTGTTACCCAATGGGATGCATTGACTAATGCCCTTATTTATTATGTTCTTAAAGCAAACCCATCTCTTCTCTGTGTTCTTTGTTCCTAATATTTTATCCCAGTTTACACCTCCTAGCAAGGTTCGTAGTTTAGGGAAGTTGGCTCTTTTGAAATTCAGTGTCTTTGTTTTCCCCTTATGTTTCCTATTTGTATAATTTATACTGAAGCCAATTGACCTGTGATCGCTGTTTCCTAAATTGCCCCGTATTTCCACATCCTTGATCAGGTCTGTATTGTTGGTAATCAGTAGATCCAGTAATGATTTATTTATAGTTGGTGCGTCTACCCTCTGAACCATGAAATTGTCCTGCAAGACATTTAGGAACTGGCAAGCCTTAGATGAATGCACGGTTCCCTCCGCCCCGTCTATGACTGGATAAATAAAATCCCCCATTATGATAACACTTTCCATCCTTGCTGCTAATCCAAATTATGATAGGAGATCCGTCTCCCCCTCCTCCCTCAGGTTAGGGGGCCTAAAGCATTATTTTCCCCTTAGCTTCATCCCTTTGGAGCTCTACCCATAAGGATTCCACCTCCTCCCTAGCTCCCTTAGTGATGTCATCTCTCACATTCACTTGTACATTATTCTTGATATATAGGCATACCCCTCCTCCTTTTTTACCCTCTCTATCCCTTTCCTCACACAGAGACCGTGTGTGAGGAAAGGAATGCAGATAACTGGCAAGTCCATTTACATGTGACCAGCAGTAATTCAACACTGCTGGTCACATGGTAAAGGGCCACTGTGATTGGACCTTTACCCCGATCTGTGATCAGCTGTGTTCACAGGACACAGCGGTCACAGAGTGCGCCCAATGCGTACCTCAGGGGGGTCACGCGGGTGGCGCACATGTGGAAGGACATCCATGGACATGCTCCCAGAGCTGGAGAGCCACATTGTAGCTGTCTTCTGCCTATAGTGCGGTCGGGAACAGGTTAAGGTCATGTCCTCATGTTCTTGATATTAACTTCATTCTGAATATACCAAACAGCACCAAAGACTAATGAGGGATTTTGATGAATTGTACAAACAAACTGCCCTACGGAATTAAACTGTAATGTAAGTGAAAACAGTGTTCAATAAATCCTCTTGTTATACTATAAAGAAAAAACATCAATGATACTACTTTTTGAAATTCAAATAAATTATTATGTGAAACATAAATAGTCAAATAAAAGCCCCACAGTGATCATGATGGAGATGTGCCCGTGCACCTATAGACAAAAAACACACATGTGCCCAACTTGAATCACAATGTGCTCACAGATGACCCCATATAGACTTGCACTCACCACAATATTTGACCTTCTATTGCTAGAAAACCAAACCTTTGGGACAAGCCCTAATGGGTATACTACAGCCGCACAATCCAGCTATCAGGGATCCAGGATTCTTCCTATATCATGCATTACCACTCAGAAGATTGCGCAAAGCAGCTGACTTTATTAAAGCACACTAGACGTGTGTGTGTATATAGTACACTCACTTGTACATGTGCCTGTACCAGCACTGGGTATATTCAGCTCTGCTACAGGAAGACAACCAGCGCCGCTCCGTGAAACCAGAAGTGGCGTGCGTACCAAGGACAGGATGTGATGTCACGGGAAGCGTCATAGTGACTGAAAATGCACCACTTAAACTAATGAATGAGTGACTTGTATAGCGCTACCTATGCGAACTGAATCGCCTCAACGCATTTTGTCCTGATTGGACATCTTCAGGAAAATCGTCAGGGATCTCGTTTATACACATTCCATTAAACCATATTTTTTTATTAAAGGAAAATCGTCAGGGATCTTGATATATTAGCGTCTGAGGTCCTGAAGAAGCAGCCTAATCAAAGAAATGTGTAGACCAAAGAGAACTATAACTATCCCATATCAGGATGCGCATTGTTACAACAGCTTTAAAGCATTGTTACTTATTGTTTTTGTCTGATGCATTGTCAATGTTATTTCTTCACAACTTTTATGAGATAAATAATTTGGGCTTTAATACGGTTTCAATGCAGTTTGTGAACCCTTGTGTATAAATTAGATCCCGGTTGGCATAAGTAAGGTCCCTCATTAGTCTCTGGTGCTGTTTGTTTTGGGATGATGCCCCCCGAGGTGCCATCAATGTCCTTGATGTTAGATTCTTCACTTGAATATATTCTGATCATATTGAAAATACTGTCCTCCTGAACCTTATTCACCCCCTTGATGTATTTAAAAGTTTCATTCATGTCTCCACTTCCCCTTCTTTCCTCCAGACTTTACATATGGAGTTCATGCATGTCTCTTCTGATATGGTTTATTCCTCGGACCTTTCACCATTTTTGTTGCTCGTCTCTGGACTTGTTCTATCTTATCAATATCTTTTTGTAGGTGAGGTCTCCAGAACAGGACACAGTATTCTAAATGAGATCAAGTCAAAGATTTCTTCAATGTGAATTAACCTAGTCGAATATAGACTGAGCATGAAAGCACATCTATCACAAAAAAAGTCAGCTGTGAAATTAGTAATTAAAATGTTACAATAGAAATCCACAGATAGAAACCTAGTGCCCTTACTGTAAACAGTGATCCTGGGTAGCGGTGAATTCTTCATAGCTCTGTAGGGAGGCCTTAAATTGATCCGAACGAACTTCAGTGACAGGTAATTGTCTCTGGGCCACCAGGATATACTGAAACAAAAGAAAAGTGCACCACCAATGGCCGATGAGAATTATATCTATCTATTTATTGATAGATTTCAATAAAACTAGTGGGCAACATGATCATTCGTTAAAAAATATGTATATTATTCATTGTTATGGTTTACATACAATTTAAGGTATAACTAAAGGCAACACTTTTTCTTAAGTTTTGGATAGAGTAGAGGGGGATTAGAACATCTCTCAGTTTTTATTGCTGTCTGTGCCCCCATCATGGAGATTCATCCTCTCTATTTGTCCTGTTTACCATTAACATCCCAACCATGACACTACCTGCCTGGAGTTTGCATGTTCTCCCTGTGCCTGCGTGGGTTTCCTCTGGGTACTCCGTTTTCCTTCCACAATCCAAAGACATGCAGGTAGGTTAATTGGCTTCTGTCCAAAATTGGCCCTAGTATATGAATTGGCTTCTTGAGGGTAGGGACATGTAATGTGAGTGTGCAATGTACAGGGATAGGGACAATTGTAGACACTCACTCAGGTTGAACTGGATGGACTGGTGTCTTTATTCAACCTTACTAACTATGAAACTATGAACATTAAAAGTGAAAGTAAAAGAAAAACTGAAAATTTCCTATCAAATACTTACCGTAATTTTCCTTTCCTGATGGACTCCATGGCAGCATACGTATGTGTTAACCCTGCCTCCACTCCTCCCCTGTAAGACCCCACTCCCATAAATCTTTGCTCTCCTCTTCTGTAACTAGCCTACTCGGGAGGTACTCCTGCTGCCATGGAGTCCATCAAGAAAGGAAAATTATGGTAAGTATTTGATAGGACATTTTCAGTTTTCCTGACAGACTCCATGGCAGCATATGTATGGGAACTAACTAGCCATAAACCCAATCGGCGGGCAATGGTAACCCAAATGGTTTAATTTGTCAACAGACAGGCCCTGCAAGCCCAAAAAAAACTGAGGATAAGAAGAGCAGACTCTACACAATAATGAGCCATAAACGTATTGATTGAAGACCACAAGGCCGCCCTACAGACTACTTTGGGAACCACATTCTGCAAAGCTGCCCAAGATGTAGACACACTCCTGGTTGAGTGAGCAGACGCTACCTCCACAGGAGCCAAGCCCTTGGTTCTGTGAGCCTGTTGGTTGGCCTAGGCAATCTGTGCCACAATCGTCCTAGATGAGGCAGGTTTCTTTGTCCTTTCTGACAAAAGAACAGCCGTTCTGAAGCCTGAAGGAAGTTGTAGCTTTGTAGATATAACTTCACAATATCTAAGGGATTCCTAGAACTGAAAGAAGGCACTGCTGGGAGTCAACTCAGGATTCCCTGTTTATTAGATATGCGCTTTAACCAACTAAGCCAAAGCACACCCTCTCCCATGTCTAAAGGACACAAGTTAGAACTCTAAAGGTTGGCAGAACAATTTCTTGGCTCCCTTGAAAGACTAATGCACCGTTGGGAATTCAAGCATAGATAACAGCACCGCTTGAACTGAAAAAAAATAAAAAAATAGCTTAAAAATCATAAAAAAATAAATAAAAAATTGGAAAGAAAAATGTTTTTACTCACCTCTAAATGCCTGTTGCTATGGGTCCCTCGTAGTCTGCCTCCTCAGTGCCCGGGCACTGACATCAGTTCCCCTCGGCGCCGCACAGTCATCTGGGACCTGTCACGTATCCCAGATGACTGCGCAGCGTATCACGGCGCCGCTCGCGCATGCGCAGTGGGTGCCCGGCTGTGAAGCCAGCCGGGTGCCCACAGTAAGAATGCCGGCTTCGTTCCCCCGCATTGCTGGACCCTGGGACAGGTAAGTGTTTATTAAAAGTCAGCAGTGCAGTATTTGTAGCTGCTGACTTTTACATTTTTTTTTCTTAGGGGGCACCCCACTTTAAGAAAGTTCCCCATGACCAGTGAATCCATCTCTGAGGTCTTTTAATGCAGACGTGACAGCCAGGAACAAGGCGAACTTCACAGAGAGGCCTTTAACGGAGACAGCCCTAGAACACTCCGTTTAAATTCCTGAGAAGGAGTTGAGAACAAGAGGGAAACTCCACTTGGAAAGCCGCCACTTACTCTGAGGTCATAGCCAAGCTGCTCCCTCGAAAAATTGTTGGGCAGGAAAAGATGCCTAGACCGGGATACACCTGTGAAGGCAGATAAAGCTGACACTTGAACTCAGAGGGAGTTGATGACGCCACCGCCGCCCACAGGGTGCATGCGCTGAGCCCCTGGGCAGGAGTAACCCAGGGACGCCAGGCCGGAAGAGAAAGCAGCGGCTTGGAACGCCAATGCACTCCATCTGCTATAGACTGGAAGACACTAGAGCCAGGGAAGAAAACAGACAAACAGAAAAACACACAAACTGCTGTCATGGAATAGGTAATATAAAAGTATACATCACCGCACATGGCATGAACACAGATCTACAATTCAATCCTGCTTCCACAATCAAACCGCGTCAGGTAGGCTGATCACGCCGTATTTGGGGCAGATAGGGCCATCCGCTAATAGCTGGGCTATCGGGCTCTTGTGCCGCTTGCCTGCCAATGGCCAGGCTTTAGCTCTTCCAGCACCTCTTCCGCTTGCCAACTCCATACCCTGCTAATAGCCAAGGCTTATCGGAGTATCGTGACCTGTCTTTCCAGTTGTCGCTGTTGACTGGTCTTGATCGCAGAGACGAAAAAATTCAGGTAGTCGAATAACCAAACCATTCCTTAGGAGGAGATCAAAAAATGAACTTGGACTCTGGCTCAGAGCAAAGATTTATGGGAGTGGGGTCCTATAGGGGAGGCGTGGAGGCAGGGTTAACCCACACGTATGCTGCCATGGTGTCTGTCAGGAAAATTCAAATTTAGGGTTGTCCCCAGAAGAGTAATAGAGGAAAAAGAATTTTCCTAAATTTGCAAGGATTCCCTCCCACTTCCTGTTTTGGCTTTTGGACAGGAAGTGAAGGGGAATCTCCCCAATGGGACACAGATGTCAAAAAACAAACCAACAGGGGTTATACCCTTCCTTGCTTTATCCAAAATGAAAAAAAAAATTGCCCAAAGTTCTACTTTAACTGGAAACTATACAAAACACATACATAAATATAGAAAACAAATAAAAATTCCACACCAATGCGCCAACAGTTTAAGTTCACTGGTACTTTTTGGTCTTATCTTTTGCATTGTTGAGTATTTTAAGTTGGGAATGAGCCAATTTAAGGAATGTCAAAGCTGTAG
This sequence comes from Lithobates sylvaticus, assembly GCA_028564925.1. Lineage (NCBI taxonomy): Eukaryota > Metazoa > Chordata > Amphibia > Anura > Ranidae > Lithobates > Lithobates sylvaticus. The sequence goes on from CM053037.1 coordinate 152,767,686, forward strand.
AGAATTTCTCACTCCGATTGGTGTAAACAGACAAGTTTTGGTAGTTTGGCAGAAGATTTTCTATTTCAGCAGAACTTCCTTGTTATGTGGTGAGATTGTGTTACGGATGTTTGGCAAACACAATATTGATAAGAATGTACTCTACATTTATGATGCATAACCTGATAAGAAATACAATTTGGATCTCCGGGATTTCCTGTCTGCTCTAATGCCGCGTACACACGGTCGGAATTCTCGTCGGAAAAAGCTCTGATGGTTTTCCCGTCGGAATTTCGCTCAAACTATCTTGCCTACACACGGTCACACCAAATTCCGACGGTCAATAACACCACGCCTTAAAAAACGTTCGACTGCACTATAAAAGGGAAGTTTAATGCTTCTGAGCATGCGTCAAATTGTTTCCGAGCATGCGTCGGAATTTTGCGTGTCGGAATTGCATACACACGATCGGAAAATCCGATAGAAGGGTTTTTCCGTCTGAAAAATTAAGAACAGGTTCTCAATCCAAAGTCTGTCGGAAATTCCAACAGAAAAAGACCGTTGGGCATACACACGGTCGGAAAATCCGATGAAAAGCTCCCATCGGACTGTTTCCATTGGAAATTACGACCGTGTGTACGCGGCATTAGTGACATTTCTTGTAATCCTATCTATTTCTCGGACCTGGAATGTTTTAAGATTTTACATAACAAAATAAAATTATTTGTTTCCTTTAACCACCTCAATATCAGCATGTTAACCCCTTTTTTTTTCCCAGGCCATTTTTCTGCTGTGATGGTTTGACTGACGGTTACTTGGACATGCAGAGCTTTCTTTTGGTGGTATTTAAAGTGGAACTTTAATCAGAAAATATTGTCCTGCTAGATCACTTCATGCTGGCCCCTTTTGGAGGTATAGCCATGTAAAACAAATAAGTGCCTATACTGTTTAAAATCCAGTAATGCACGGTCTCACCCTGCTCTGCACATGCTCAGTTGCTCTCTATTTTTAGGCACTGCAGAATTTGTAGCGGTCGATCTGCTGACAGTCTTAAAGTGGATTTAAACCCTCCTCCTATCCTTTACAGTCAAGGAAGCTGCTTCTGTTTGATCCACAACTGTCTTTAATGCTGCACATGTGATCAGTTATGATACCAGACATTTGATGGTTTGACAGTTTGGTTGAGGACAAAAGCAATTGTGACAGTTAGCAATCCTGGCATTCCAGAAATGTAACTATTTTTTGAAATCGTTAAATCGATGAGTTTAGTTCCGCTTTATGATTTAATGCTGTTCAGGGGCTCTGAGCTTCAGCAAAATGGCAGCCTCCGGGAAGAAGAATCAGGAACAATGCTGGAGGCAATTTGCAGCTCATACTGATTTTGGTAGCGTAATTATTAAATGGAATGTATGTTCCTTGCGATAGAACATTATACATCCTGTATCATAGTAATAATATTTTGTCAAGTTGTTATGGGTAAAGTTCCGCTTTAATAATTTAATTAATAATTTAATTAATAATTAATATTTAAAGGAAAAAAGACCAACATTTTCCGAAATTTTTTTTTCCATTTACTTTTTGTTGTAAAGCTTATTAAAGTGATTGTAAGGGTTACAATTTTCCTTTAAATAAAATGACAGTCGTGTCAAACTTACCTTCTTTGTATAATGCTTTTGCACAGAGCTGCCTCGATACTCCTCTTTTTGGGTCCCCAGCCGGCACTCCTGGCTCCTCCCCCTCACTGAGGGCCCCCATAGCAAGCCGCTAAATGCACCCGAGTTTAGACATGTTTAAGCGCGTTTACACATGTTTACAGACGATTAGGCATGTCAAGTGTTTTTTCTGCTCAAATGCCCCAGAATGCACAAGTGATTTTTACATTTTTTTCAGCCTCTAAACACTTCTCTTCCAATATTCCTATAAACACCTCTGTGTGCTAGAAAAAAAAGTCAAACGCCTGTAAAAGTGGCATTTTATATGTTCTGTGCAGTGATGTAAGTAACTGAGTTAAAATAAACGGAGTTACTTAACGCAGTTACTTAAGAGGGTAACGAGTAATCTAACTGATTACTCTTCCCCTCATGGTAACGGCGTTCCCATTACTTGGGCGACGTTACCGCAATTACATCTACCGCCACTAGATGACAGTAGTGTAATTCCGGTGTCCTGCCGAAAAAGTTCCCCCACTGGATAAGGACCCCCATGTACTGCGCAGGCCAGATCCAGACAGGGTAGCCAGTAGAGAGATTGGATCGTGCCTAATCGCCAGTTTATATATAGCACCAATGGTCTGATAGCATCACATTCCAGAATGAAGAGAGTCCTGATGTCCGTGGTGCAGTGTACCATCTCACACTGCAGCTGCTGCTTTGCCAGCCTAGGACTCTCTTCAATCTGGAATGTGATGCTATCAGACCATTGGTGCTATATATAAACTGGCGATTAGGCACGATCCAATATCTCCACTGGCTTCCCCCGTCTGGATCTGGCTCCTATCAGGAATCAGCCGCAGACTATGTGCTATATGGAGTGCGGACAATTGGCCAGAGGTGTATGTGGGTGCCCAGTTATTTGAAAGACCAGATGAAATCAATGATATATGCAAAAACCCTGATGAAGCATCTTGCGAAACATGTTGGTTTCCCTGCTTGTCAACGTATCTGATTTCACATGTCAAGTATCATCTCATGGACTATCCAATTTAAATTTATATATTTTTCTTACTGATTTGTTGTCTCTGGTGCTTACCTTTCTAACAGACACACTGTCTCAATCTAAAATCCCATTATACTTGCAAGAGATTCGTCTCTTCCCCCTTTTTTTTTAGCTATCACTAGGGATTTGAGACCTTGTCTGTTCTGGAAATTGTTCAATTATCTAAATATATACAGTGGATAAAGGTTATAGGAAGTCTATGCTGAGAGACAAATGAAGGCTGCCCTTGCTGGCCTGACCCCCCAGTTTCTGCTGTCTCTGGTGTCAACCATTTTGAAATTACCGACCTGGAGACTGGAGGTCTGCACTCCTGGTGTGGCCAATATGAGGGACTCCCATCTCACTTATGTTTTTTTTATTTGTTCTATGTCATGGAGAATGTAACAGGAGGAGTTGGAACACATAAAGATGGACAGGGACACCCAACACACCCAGGTAGATAGGAACAAAGGCAACTACTAATCAGAGAGTTCTCATTATTGGAATATACAAGACATATAAAAACCAGGGGGCCAACTGAGCTTCACTTGACTTCACCTATAAAGAAAATCACTGTTGGGTAGGCTGGCCATTTACCTAAATTTTTCTGTAAGAAGTTTTAAAGACAACTTACCATTTGTGTGGTACTAGAAGTTACCTCCGCTTGGCCTGGTTGTAGTCGAGGACTCTGCAAGTATAAGAAAGAAAAAATACATAAATAAAACCTCAAATGTTCAAGTCAGATGCTTATTGCAATACCGCTCTGGATCATAGCCTACGTATGTAATTATACCACAATCCACCAAATAGAAATGTAAACCCTGTATGCTTGTATGTATTTATTAGACATGTGCACTGCCAAAAAATTTGTTCATTTTGGTTTCATTTGTTTTTTTGTTTTTTTTTTCGTTTTTCGGGTCATTCGTTATGATCGCAATTCATAAATTCATACATTCGTAAATTCGTACATTCGTGCATTCATAAATTCGTACATTCGTAAATTCGTATATTCGTACATTCATAAATTCATAAATTTGTACATTCGTAAATTAGAAAATTCATATTCGTAAATTCATACATTGGTAAATTAGAAAATTCATATTCGTACATTCGTAAATTTGGAAATTCGAAAATCCGAAAATCTGAAAAAGTAACCAACTATTACATTAGGTATAGGTATTGTAATTTCCTTTCAAATTTGTCTGTTAGTGAACGTAACAAATACAAATTTATCCAAAGTTACGACTTATCCGAAATAACGAATGCCACATCTAAACAAATGGAAGGGAACAAATTAATAACAAATAATAATAATAAAAGTTTTTATTATTATTATTGTTATTTATTATTATTAATTCATTACGTTCCATTTGTTTAGATATGGCATTCGTTATTTCGGATAATTCGTAACTTGGGATAAATTTGTATTTGTTATCTTCACTAACACACAAATTTGAAAGGAAATTACAATACCTATAATTTAATAGTTAAGTTATTATTAGGTAATTATTATTTCAGATTTCCGAATTAACAAATTAATGAATGTACAAATTTCCGAATGCACAAATGTACAAATTTACGAATTTACAAATGTACGAATTTACGAATGTACAAATGTACGAATTTACAAATTTACGAATGTACGAATTTACGAATGTACGAATTTACAAATTTTTAATATTCGGAAAAATTCGAATATTCGGGTTTTCGTTAATTCGGATATTTCTGAATTAACGAATTTGTCGAAATTCGTTAAAAAAACGAATTCGGAACAAAACGAATTGCACATGTCTATGATATCATGGGTTGTTGGAGGTACACATTGATGTTCTGAGGAGGTGATTTACACACAGAGCAGGACCAGACTAAAACAGGCCTTATGCCAGCTTTTTTCATCAGACAACACAATGTATTCTTTGCAAAAAATACAAGGCATTCTGGGACTGGTGATGGTGCCAAGCAAGCAAAACCCTGTGGTCAGTATGCAGTGTGGCAGTTTCTCAGTTTCCCCAGTTGTCTCTCAGTTATGGGATATGCATACTTACATTGTTCTCAACGTGGGTGCAGTGGACGTTATCTCAACACCGGAGGGCACTGGATACGAGATAACCAGGGCTTTTTTCTCGAAGAATAGGTGCAGGTACTCCCACCCTTCTGAGTCACTGCTTTTCTTCACCCCATACTTACTGCGGCAAGGTGGCACGGCTGTGCGAATCAACGTACCTGTACGTCGTTTCGTGCACTAGCCCATGTGAGCACACGCGCCAGTTGGCCAAAAGGGGAGTCAATCAGCCACTCGCAATCGTTCTCCACAGAGGCAGAACGGGGATCTGTCTATTTAAACAAGGCAGGTCGCCATTCTGACAGGGAAGGATATAGAGATCTGGTGTTCTCTGTGTTATCCTAGTCAGTCCATCCCCCACACAGTTAGAAAACACTCCGAAGTAACACACTTAACCCCTTGATCGCCCCTGGTGTTAATCCCTTCCCTGCCAGTGTCATTAGTACAGTAATGGTGCGTACAGACGATCGGAATTTCCGACAACCAAACCGTGGACTTTTTTCCGACGGATGTTGGCTGAAACCTGTGTTGCATACACATGGTCGCACAAATGTTGTCGGAAATTCCGAACGTTGAGAACGCAGTGACGTACAACACGTACGACGATCCGAGAAAAATTAAGTTCAATAGCCAGTGCGGCTCTTCTGCTTGATTCTGAGCAACGCATGGAATTTTGTGTGTCGCACTCTACACACGCTCGAAAATTAAGGCAACGAATTTTGTTGTCGTAAAATTTGAGATCCAGCTCTCAAACATCTGTTGTCGGAAATTCCGACACGAAATGTCAGATGGAGCCTACATGCGGTCAGAACGTCCGACAACAAGCTCACATCGAACATTTGTGGTCGAAAATTCCTATCGTGTGTATGTGGCATAACAGTGCATATTTTTAGCACCGATCACTGTAAAAAAGTCACTTGTTCCCAAAAGTGTCAGTAAATGTCCGATTTGTCCGCCGCAATGTCGCAGTCCCCCTAGAAATCGCTGAACGCCTCCATTACTAGTAAAAAAAAATAATAAATACAAAATTCCATAAAAATATTCCATAGTTTGTAGACGCTATAACTTTGCGCAAACCAATCAATATACACTTATTGTTTTTTTTTTTTTTTTTACCAAAAGTATGTAGCAGAATACATATTGGTCTAAACTGATGAAGAAATTTGATTTTTTACATTTTTTTTATTGCATATGTTTTATAGCAGAAAGTAAACAATATTGTTTTTTGTTTTTTAATAGCGCAAAAAATAAAAACCGTAAGGTGATCAGATACCACCAAAAGGAAGCTCTATTTGTAGGGAAAAAAGGACGTCAATTTTATTTTGGTACATAGTCGCACGACCACGCAATTGTCAGTTAATGGCAGTGCTGTATCGCAAAAAAATGGCCTGGCCAGCAAGGGGGTAAAATCTTCCGGTCCTAAAGTGGTTAATGTTCCTGGTTACCAGTGAAGGAAGCAGATGTGATTACATACCGTACACTCCAGCTTATCAATCAGCTGCTCTAAGCGATTAATCTGTACGGACCACTGGGCCTCCCCATCCACAGGCAGGCCTAGAGAAGACACAAGAAAACGTACACAGAGGCATCAACACATGACATAAACTGCCTTTTGTATGAAAGTGATCAAAGAACTGACTATGTGATCAGAATTCGACTGTCGCGTTTCAGCGGAACAAAAGGGATAATGTGATTGGCTGCTATGGCCATACGAGATTATTTTAATCCTTCAGACACTTTTACACTCAAGATCCATAGTGACAGTTGAAATCATACCGTTGGCCAATATTCCTGAATAAGGATCTGTAGACAGGGGGCACACAGATTTGTGGGTACGGCGGGGGCATCTGCGACCAGCTTGTTTAGGCTCTGCCTGTTTGACATCCTGTCTTGAAATGAAAAGAAGATGCGATTAATAAAGATACAATGCTGAACTGGTCTTTAAAGCCAGAATATGGACTATAATATTTGGTTCCGAGTAGAAAAGGCAAGGATTGGATTTTTTTGCCAGCTAAATGCTGTCTGTGGCACTACAGGGGACATTTCTATTCTATTCCTGTTCTGTTCACTGGGACAGGAAAGAAGGGGAGATCTCTAAAATTCGGACAGAATGAAATACAAGGTGTTTTCTGATTGGACAAGGGTAGACAGGGGCGGACTGACCATTCGGCCACTCGGGCACTGCCCGAGGGCCCTAGGCCACTAGAGGGCCCCATCAGGGTTGCCAGCCTCAGTAAAACCAGGGACAGTATGTAAAAATCTGTGTTTTTTTTACATCTGTTTCTGAAATGTCCCTTACCGACATCCTTTTGGTCTAAAAATCCAGAGATCATAGCTGCCCCACCTCTCCAGTACCTTCTCAGCCAATAGAAACATGTCTGTGTATACTGTGTGATTGTTTACTGTGTGTGTGTATACTGTGTGGCCCCATAATCTCTGATTGCCTGGGGGCCCCATAATTTCTTATTGCCCAGGGGCCCCATGAGTTGTCAGTCCACCCCTGAGGGTAGATCATTATGTCATCGACCCCTCCTCTCCACCTCATCTAATCAGATAGCGCCTTGTGTTCACTGAAAAGTGAATGTAGTGCAGGCTACTACAGTGACTTTCAGCATCCAGAGCAGCCCTTCAGTTATACTCCAAGTTATGGATAATTACATTTGTGCCAAGCTGGACCAATATATACTATATTACCAAAAGTATTGGAACACCTGCCTTTACACGCACATGAACTTTAATGGCATCCCAGTCTAATGCCGCGTACATGCGATCGGACATTCCGACAACAAAATCCCATGTTTTTTTTTCCGACGGATGTTGGCTCAAACTTGTCTTGCATACACACGGTCGCACAAAGTTGGTCAGAAATCCGAACGTCAAGAACGCGGTGACATACAACACGTACGACGAGCCGAGAAATATTAAGTTCAATAGCCAGTGCTTCTCTTCTGCTTGATTCCGAGCATGCGTGGCACTTTGTGCGTCAGAATTGTGTACACACGATCGGAATTTACGTGAACGGATTTTGTTGTCGGAAACTTTGAGAACCAGATCTCAAATTTTGTGCGATGGAAATTCCGATGGAGCCTACACACGGTCGGAATTTCCGACAACAATATTGAGAGTTCAATATTGAGTTGGCCATCCCTTTGCAGCTATAACAGCTTCAACTCTTCTGGGAATACTGTCCACAAGGTTTAGAGTGTGTCTATGGGAATGTCTCACTATTCTTCCAGAAGCTCAATTATGAGGTCAGGCACTGATGTTGGAAGAGAAGACCTGGCTTGCAGACTCCACTCCACTTTATCGCAAAGGTGTTCTATCAGGTTGAGATCAGAACTCTGTGCAGGCCAATTAAGTTCCTCCACCCCAAACCCGCTATGTTGCCAAAAGTATTGGGCCAAATCATTTGGTGGAGGGGAGATTATGGTGTGGGGTTGTTTTTCTGGGGTCCCTTAGTTCCAGTGAAGGGAACTCTAAAGCCCCATACACACGCTCGGACAATCCGCGGACCAGGTCAGTCGGACTTTGTCCGACGTACTTTGTCCGATGTTGGCGTTGCGTACACACGGTCGGACTACGTTGTCGGAATATCCGGTCCGGAAGAACGTCGTGACGTAAGTCGTCGTCCACGAGATTACAAAAGGGAAGTTCAGCACCACGTCAGGCACCCGTTGGGCTCCTTCTGCTGATCCCGTGTTTATCGAGAGTTAGTGGAAGTTTGGTGACTTAAGATTCGCGCTTCTCAGTTTTCTGACTCAGATCGTTACTGCTCTTCAGTTTGTGCTTGTCGTGCGTATCTGTTTATTAGTGCGTGTAGTCAGTTTGCATTTGTTGGTCATTGCGGCCTATATCTTGATATAGGACGCTTTGATTTGCACTGCTTATTGTCTGCTCGTTGCTGGTATTCACTTCGTTCTTTCAGGCCTTGCTGTTTATCGGTGCTTTCTGTTTGTCCGTTCTGACCAGCCGACCTTTTGTGACCTTCTGAGCGATGTTTCCCGTGCGTACTCGTCGCCGAGTTCGTGCTGTACGCGGAATTGGTGTCGGGCTTTTAGCTTTGACCCAAGACCCGTCCATGAACAGAGTGACGAGGAGTATGTGGACCAAGAATTGGTTGCTTCAGCGTGACCAGTTCTCGCACATGCCTTTGCTTCGTGAGATCCGGGAGAATAATCCTGATGATTTCAGGAACTTTCTCAGGATGACGGACCCCGATTTTCACCGTCTTTTGGCTTTGCTGACCCCCTTTATCAGCCGGCAGGATACCTGCATGAGACAAGCCATCACTCCGGAGCAGAGGCTTGTTGCCACGTTGAGGTACTTGGCGACAGGGAGAAGTCTTCAGGATTTGAAGTTCTCTTCAGGCAGTGGCGGCTGGTGGTCAAAATTTTAGGGGGGGCGCAAAACAGACCTGGCCCCCTCACTCGCACATACACCCCCGCCCCCCCCGCCCCGCCCCAGGGCAGGCTCTTGCACTACCTAGTAGATGGCAGATCTACAGGAGATTGCACAGACTGTATTGTGTATGGTCTGGTGAAAAAGGGGATTGGACAGAGTATGGTCAGCTTTAGGACAATACCAAAAAATAAGCTGCTTTCATATAGGAAAGAGGAGGGATAGCCAAGATATACACAACCAGCAGGAAGGGGTGTGCAGGGATGGATTGACAAGTAGGTGGATGCGGTGGATGGAGTGAGTTAGATGGGGTGGATGGATGGATGAGGTGGATGGATGCAGTGGATGGATGGATGGGGTGAGTGGATGGATGGATGGGGTGGCTGGATGCGGTGGATGGGGTGAGTGGATGGATGGATGGGGTGGGTGGATGCGGTGGATGGAGTGAGTGGATGGGGTGGATGGATGCGGTGGGTGGATGCGGTGGATGGCGTGGGTGGATGGATGGGGTGGGTGGATGCGGTGGATGGGGTGAGTGGATGGATGGATGGATGGATGCGGTGGATGGGGTAAGTGGATGGATGGATGGGGTGGGTGGATGCGGTGGATGGAGTGAGTGGATGGGGTGGATGGAGTGAGTGGATGGGGTGGATGGATGCGGTGGATGGATGCGGTGGATGGATGGATGGATGAGGTGGATGGATGCGGTGGATGGAGTGAGTGGATGGGGTGAGTGGATGGATGGATGGATGGGGTGGGTGGATGGAGTGAGTGGATGGATGGGGTGGGTGGATGCGGTGGATGGGGTGAGTGGATGGATGGATGGGGTGAGTGGATGGATGGATGGGGTGGGTGGGTGGATGCGGTGGATGGATGGATGGGTGGATGCGGTGGATGGATGGATGGGGTGGGTGGATGCGGTGGATGGGGTGAGTGGGTGGATGGATGGGGTGGATGGATGGATGGGGTGGGTGGATGCGGTGGATGGATGCGGTGGATGGGGTGGATGGATGGATGGGGTGAGTGGATGGATTGAGTGGATGGGGTAAGTGGATGGATGGATGGGGTGGATGGATGGATTGGGTGGATGGATGGATGGGGTGGGTGGATGGATGGGGTGGGTGGATGCGGTGGATTGGGTGGGTGGATGCAGTGGATGGATTGAGTGGATGGGGTAAGTGGATGGATGGGGTGGATGGATGGATGGGGTGGGTGGATGGATGGATGGGGTGAGTGGGTGGATGGATGGATGGAGTGGGTGGATGGATGGATGGAGTGAGTGGATGGGGTGGATGGAGTGGATGGATGGATGGATGGGGTGGGTGGATGTGGTGGATGGAGTGGGTGGATGGATGGATGGGGTGGGTGGATGGATGGATGGAGTGAGTGGATGGGTGGGTGGATGGATGGGATGGATGGAGATATTTAATGATCAGGGGATGGTGGATCTGCCTGTCAGTGTTCTGATCCAGCACAGATCAGTGTAGAGTGAAGGACTTGTCTTCCCCTCCAGCTGTCATCTCCTGTCCTCCCAGCACCATGTCACCATCCAGTATGATCAGACCCCCCTGCCAGGGAGAAGCTCTGATCTCTGCTATCAGACTGGATGTAAATACAGCTGGATGAGAGGAGATGAGGAGAGGAGAGGACAGCCTGAACAACATAACATGTAGCATTATCCACTCGTGCCAGGCTGCCCCTCCCCCTACCTGACACACATTAAACAGTAGCAGCCCAGATGAACTGTCTCCGGAATGTGCCTCTCAAGTCTCAACTCTTCAGTGCACTCCCCTCCTCCCCCCCTGCTGCACGTCTAAGAGCACCTAAAACGTTTCCTAATCTTACCTGTCCCGATCACTGGTCGACTCCTCTGCTCCTGTTCAGAGACCTGCAGCCAGGATGAGTGATTCGTAAAACCGGAAGTGATTGGCTGGTCCGATAAAAGCACCGCCCTACATCCTATGGACCAGCCAATCACTATCCACCATCAGGACACAATGCAGAAGAATGCCCCAATGAGCGTCTTGTGGCACTCTGCATAGCGCCACAAAGCATAAAAAAAACCTGCAAATGAAGCGTTTTGCCAGCAATCACGGGATTGCATTGGCATGACGCTCCCATAGTGCACTGTGGCCGGCGCCCGCCCCGAACACAGTGCACTTAAAGGAACCTTTTTAAAAAAACATTTTTTTTTTTTTTTTTTTTTTTAAAGGGACATTTTTTTTTTTTTTTTTTTTTTTTTTTTTTTGTGACTGGCTTTGGGGGGGCGGCGCCCATGCGCCCCCTATGGACGGGCCGCCACTGTCTTCAGGTATCTCTCCCCAGGCCCTGGGAATCATTATTCCAGAGACCTGTTCTGCCATCATTCAGGTCCTGCAGGAGGACTATATTAAGGTAACATTTCTACTTTACTATTCCCTTCTATGTATGCTCTGTTTGCTAATGACTTGTATTTTTGACCTCCTTCCCTAATTACCATGATTGCAATATGTTCTAATATGCTGTGCCCCTTTTCTCCTTCATGCATTTTTCCCTTCACTTACCTCACCAGCATGCTCTTCTGCCCCAATAGACACCTATGGCCTAGTCACTTAAGCAATGTCTTTTGTCTGCTGCATAGTATTGTTTGCCCCCAAACACCCCCTAAAATATGCACAAATGTTTGCTGTGTGGTTTACTTCATGTAGAGCCCCCTTTTTTTGTTCTTTTGGTGGGGGGGGGGGGGCAAAATCATTAGGAACCCCCTCCCCCAACTGCTCTGTCAGATGGTACCAATCCTTTATCTGCTGGCTTTCCCAAGGTCCATACACACTATATACCTACCTCTTTATAGTGCGCATCTTTAGGGATGAATTCAGCAAAGCATGTAGTGCAAGGGACTGCCTCCATACATTCCATTTCCTATTTTTTTGTCTTCTTTCCCTCCTATTAGCTTGCTTGGTAATTTAATAATGTCACACTGTGCCTGCCTTTTTTGGGGGGGGGGGGGGGGGGCCCCGAAATGTTATTTGATCTTTCCTGTGGCCTGCCAATAGTGTTAAGTACAGAGGGTCTGGCCAAACTAGCCCACATTATTGAGCCATTTGCCAATCAATGAAGTGCAGAGGGTTAGCTGTCCACCACCCCCCCCCCCCCCAAAACCCCTAGTTATTGCCAATGGCCCATCAGAAGTGGGGGGATTGATGGGGGGGTGAGTAATCTGTGAAGGGGAGCCTCTACTTTTCTGTGCAAATACTTTCCAGCCTCCAATTTTAGACAATGCTCTTGTTCCAAGATGTTGATTGTCTAATCTGCTTGCAATGTTTAGGTGCAAAGTGACTAATTTTTTTTTCTTGTTTCACTCCACAGTTCCCTTCCACGCCACAGGAATGGCAGACTGTGGCCTCCCACTTTGCCAGCCGTTGGGACTTTCCGAACTGCGGAGGGGCAATTGATGGGAAACACGTCCGCATCGTCCCACGCCCAACTCGGGGTCCTACTATTATAATTATAAAGGGTTTAATAGTGTAGTGATGTTGGCGGTGGTGTCGGCAACATACGAGTTTATGTATGTGGACTTGGGGATGAACGGCCGGATATCGGATGGTGGTGCCATTACGCACACGGAGTTCTACTGGCGTCTCCAAAGTGGCAGTCTGTGCTTGCCACCTCCAGAGGAGAATGCCGAAGGACTCCCCTTCGTCTTTGTCGCAGATGAAGCGTTTGCGTTGACTCCCCATGTGATGAGGCCGTTCCCGATGAGGACCCTCACCCGGACCAGAGGGTCTTCAACTACAGGCTGTCCAGAGCCAGAAGAGTTGTGGAGAACGCTTTTGGCATCCTGGCCAGCCGCTTCCGCCTGTTCCTGACGGCATTTAACTTGGCGGAATACAAACTGAACCACATAGTTCTTGCCTGTTGCATATTGCACAACTTCCTCAAAAGACATAACAGGAACTATGTGGTGCCCGTTGGCCCAGATGTGGAGGGCCCTCCAAATGCCGAACTCACAGCCCTTCGAGTGGCACGTCCAGGCTTGCCCCCTCTAAATGCCCGTGTGGTCCGGGACCAATATATGCAGTACTTTGTGGGTAGGGGGGCCATTGCTCTGCCTGACGATGTGTGAGAGGCATTTTTTAATAAATCTGATATTTTAACCAACCTATGATTTCATGTCATTTCAGTCTTCTTTTTAGCTTATTTTACTTTGACATTTTTTCCCTTTGCCTTCGACAGTGGGAATGCACTTTTCTGGGCAAAAGGAGGTAACAGTCTCTTCTTCCCAAAAAGATTATTCTCATGTTGTGTGTTTGCTACCTAATCTTTGGTCTAGAGAAGGTTTGTACTGCATAACTGACACCCAAAATACTCCTTTTCATCACCAGGTCTGACATGTGTGTATTCTCCAAAATGCTGTGCTCCGTGTTTTCGTACAAAGCACTGTGGGTGTCATTTACATAAGTCAAATCCGCTATGCTCTACAAGTGCATTGAAAAAGTTCCCCGGGAAAGAAAATTGGAGTGCAAAGTGGATTTGCCTTTAGTAAATAACACCCATTGCCCCCCATATCCTTTTCATTTTACATACATAATGCATTGTGTTTTTTAAATAAGGAAGCCACACATTTAGAAAAATAAAAGTTTACTAGGAAAACATTGCCAAGTGCGTTTACAATCTTTTTCCCTTAAACTTCCCTCCTAAGGCCCCATGCACACGAGACGCAGTTAAACGCGCGTTCAGAGGCAGTTGGACACTTTTTTCAACTGCACCTGAACGCATGCAATGTTATCCTATGTGTCCATGCACACAGTCTAGTTTTTTCCCGTTTTTATGCAGTTGCGTTTAACCTCGTTTTTCCAGAAGCAAAAAAATGCGTTCAGACACTTTGCTTTTCCACAATTCAGACGCAAAACGCGTCTAAACGCGGCTAAACGCAGGCACCTGCGTTTAGCCGCGTTTGCGTTTATAAGCCTTTTTAAAGGAACCCAATTTTTTTGACCAGAAAACTGAGAAATATGATGGTAAACCATAAAAAATACTAGAAAAAATTGTTTAAAATGTCGTAATTAGTTTAGATAGTTCATAGAGCATATATACTCACTGATGCATACATGTTTGTGAAATGCATACATGTTTGTGAAATATCCAACGGACATTCGCTGTGCCATCAACGGATGGGTCCAATATCGCCAAGCTCTGATTCTGGACCTCTCATGCAAATTTGCTGCTTTATCAAGAGCGACATCAGGAGCATTTCCTGACATATATTTAATATGGGATCCATTTCCAAAAAAAAACACAGAAAGAGAGGCAAATGCAAGTGTACAACTGCTCTCTGCTGCTGCTGCTCACAAAATGACAGAAATAGTTAATAATACATGCTTTCTGAGCTTGGGGAGGGTCTATATGATGCTATCTTTACAAATGCTTATAGACGCAAACGCGTCTAAACGCGTCTAAACGCGTCATGAAAACACAGCAAAACGCGCGTTTTTAAACGCAGGTTTCTGCTTTTTAAAACATGCTTTTAGCAGAGTTTGCATCTGCGTCTCGTGTGCATGGGGCCTTAAAGTTTTTCTCCTAATATTCCCTCATAAACTTAGGGTGCGTGTTATACGCCGGCACATGTTATACGCCGATAAATACGGTACCCTTTAATAAATTTTTTCTCATACCTGCCCACCTTTTCAGTGTTCAGCTTTAAGGTAAATACTGCAATATTGATATTACCCTTTAGACAAACATTTTATCTTCAATCACAAAGTTGGGTACTTTTTTCAGCAAAGCAGTAAATCGCTTGACACAATGGTGCTCAGTTTGTTTAACGCTGCTAGTGACCTATATTTTATGTTCTTTTATGCAGACGCTCACTATGGGGTGCATTAATATACAGAAACGGCAGGTGGGCCAGCACGGCTCATTAAATATCCCTTTGGAAGAGCCTGGACCCTCCACAGCTCAATACCCATATATGCTGCAAACTGCCTCGTCTGCGACAACCAACAGCTCAAAGCAGTGTCTTATATAAGCAGACGTAGAGAGGGCACAGAACTACTTGGAATGGATTCTAGGAATCACTTGGGAGATTTCTCAGAAATCGAATCAACTTGAGAAATAAAATGAAATACAAAATAAAAAACAGCTTATGTAAGGCTTGTTTTACTGCTGTACTAATAAGTGCTCATTAGCAAAAGCATTCTGTCTTATCACTGCTGTACAGACAGGTTTGTCCCTTTACTGCTTTTCAACAGAACAGACGGTTCTGGAGTTTCATCATTTTAATTCACAGCATGTCCATCTTGTTTAAAGTAGACTTAGCACCAGATATATTTTTCTTGTTAAATACATGCCTACTGAGGCTGGCCATACACACTTGGAAAAACCTGCATAGCAATTAGCTTCAAGTTCATGCACCTTTGTTCTGTGTAAATGAGCCAAAAAAAAAATGAATGTTATTAGGCTATTTCCTGTGCTGGTCGATTGTTATCATTAAAACAGCAAAAAACGAATTTGGCCACTAGATGGTGCTAATTTATCACAGAAACTTCCTCCAGGCTGAACAAAAAAAAATAAACAAATAGATACCTTCATCCATGTGACATTGGTGCTGAATTATGAACAGCGCTCAAGCTGGGGAAGCCATACTCCGGCAGTCACCAGGGCGCAGGCTGCCCAAGGTGCTCATCTGAAGCGATTCAGGTATAAAATCAAAGAAGCACCACACTCCCATCCAGCCAACCTAGTGTAGACTTATAAACTGAGACTTATGGGTTGAGGCCGCCTCTTCTGTTCTGTGCCTCTCTATGTCTGCTTATATAAGATAGTGCTTTAAGCAGCTGGTTGTCACAGATCAGAGCTCCGATGAAACGCGTAAGCCTCACTTGTTGTTGGGCATCACCTGAGTACCTACATACAGTGGGTATAGAAAATAATAACCCGCCTCCCCCCTAGAAAATAATCACAATTTGTTGCTTTACAGTCTGAAGTGAAGACAGGCACAGTTTTTGCTTTACCAGCTGTGTTTATCAGTGCAACTTATAACATCCAAGTGAAAGATATAACACCAACATGCCAGAAGAAAATGAAAACATTCAAAAACAGAATCGCAGAGTTGGAAAAAGGACCCCCCCCCCCCCCCCTTGTGTCGGTATTTTGTTGGACCGCCTTTTGCTTTAATTACAACCTTTAGTTTGCTGGGATATGTCTCTACTAACTTTGCACATCTAGACTTTGCAATATTTGCCCGCTCTTCTTTGCAGAACCTCTCAAGTTCAGGTAAATTTGATGGTGACCATTTGTGGACTGCAGTCTTCAAGTCATTCAACAGATTTTCAATGGGGTTTAAGTCTGGGCTCCGACTAGGCCAGTGATGGCGAACCTTGGCACCCCAGATGTTTTGGAACTACATTTCCCATGATGCTCATGCACTCTTCAGTGTAGTGGAGCATCATGGGAAATGTAAACATCTGGGGTGCCAAGGTTCGCCATCACTGGACTAGGCCATGCAAAGATATTAACCCTTTTCTCCTTCAACCACTGTGTTGTCATTTTTGCTGTGTGCTTTGGGTCATTGTTATGTTGGAAGGTAAACCTTCTTTGCATTGACAACTTTCTGACAGAGGGCAGCAGATTTACCTCAAGAATTTGATGGTATTTTGGCCTATTCATTTTTCCTTCTATCCTGACAAGTGCTCCAGTGCAGAGAAACACACCATACCAGGATATTACCGCCTCCATGCTTTACTGTAGGAATGGTGTTATTTGGATGGTGAGCTGTATTAGATTTCCGCCAGACATATCGTTTGGTGTTGAGGCCAAATAATTCAATGTTAGTCTCATCTGGCCATCGTAAACGCACCTTGAAGATTCTGAGGTCACATGGAAAAAGGTGTTCTGGTCAGATGAAACTAAAATGGAATTATTTGGCCTCAACACCAAACGTCTGGTGTCTGGTGGAAATCCAATATAGTTCAGGGTGCTTCTCTGCAGCAGGGACTGGAGCACTTGTCAGGATAGAAGGAAAATGGATGGGGCAAAATACCATCAAATTCTTGAGGAAAACTTGCTGTCCTCTGCCAGAAAGTTGTCAATGGGAAGAAGGTTTACCTTTCCAACATGACAATGACCCAAAGCACACAGCAAAAATGTCCACACAGTGGTTGAAGGAGAAAAAGGTGCATGGCCTAATCAGAGCCCAGACTTAAACCACATTGAAAATCTGTGGAATGATTTGAAGACTGCAGTCCAACGGTCGCCATCAAATGTAACTGAACTTGAACCGTTCTGCAAAGAAGAGCGGGCAAATATTGCAAAGTCTAGATGTGCAAAGTTAGTAGACACATATCCCAACAGACTAAAGGCTGGAATTAATGCACAACAAAATAATGACATAAGGGGGAGATCTTTTTCTAACTCAGTGATTTGTTCTTGAATTTTTTTTTATAATTTTTTTTCTGACAAAAACTGTGTCTGTCTTAATTTCAGGATGCAAAGCAACAAAATGTAATTATTTTAAAGGGGGTGATTTATTTCTATACTCACTGTATATACCTTTCTATGTGCCTGTATATATTTTGTGAGTATATTGGAATTATTTTTCTTTTTTCATTAAATCACTTTTATGGTAATGCACAAGGCTGGTGCGCCCTCTTTTTCATCTTTGTTCCAGTTATTCTGTTGAAGGATTTCCGCAGTCTGAAGAGGGCAGCAAGGCCTACACCTTATCAGGTTTTTGATAGATGGGCCTTTGGGATGACATCAGAAGTGATCTGTCATCTACAATCGACCACACAATTTAGGCAGGACTGGTTCCTTTTGTCCTTTATGATGTTGTTCTTTAGGCTGTGTTGTGAACCTACTAAGAGACAGTAAAATCACCTTTACTTACCCGATCCTCGGCTCCCCCATGCTCCAGCGGTTATCTGTCCCTAGGTGTCATCATTGGTCTTGATGACATTGGAACCCTAGACCTTCTGGGAGTATGAGGGAGAAGATGCTGAGAGGGCCAGTCTAGCTGCATGGAGGAACGGAGGATCGGGTAGGTAAATGTTCTTTTTTATGCTCCCTAGACCTATACGACCAGTAACTGAAAAGTAGAGCTAGCTGTGATGTATTATGCCGCGTACACACGACCGGTATTCCCGTCAGAATAAACTCTGAAGGTTTTCCACTGAAACTGTCTTGCCTACACATGATCACACCAAAGTCCGACCGTCTAGAACGCGGTGACGTACAACACGTACGACGGGACTATAAAAAGGAAGTTCAATAGCCAGTAGCTAGAGTTGAGCGGACCCCTGGATGTTCGGGTTCGGCAGGTTCGGCCGAACTTCGGAAAAAAGTTTGGGTTCGGGACCGAACTTGACCCAAACTTGACCCCGAACCCCGAACCCTATTGAAGTCAATGGGGACCCGAACGGCTATAATGAAATGTCGGCTCCCGTCCCCATAATACAGAGAACAGTCATTGAAAGTCATTGATTTTTAAAAAATTATTGTCATAAAAAGTGTTTGGGGACCCGGGTATCAATGCAAAAAAAAATGTTTAAAAACGGCTGTTTTTTCGGGAGCAGTGATTTTAATAATGCTTAAAGTGAAACAATAAAAGTCTAATATTCCTTTAAATTTCGTACCTGGGGTGTGTGTATAGTGTGCATGTAAAAGGGCGCATGTTTCCTGTGCTTAGAACTGTCCCTGCACAAAGTGTCACTTTTGCAGGAAAAAAAGCTATTTAACTACTTCCCACCCGGCCACTGTATATATACAGCCGGGTGGGAGCCGTCTACTTCTGATCGGACGTTCCTGAACGTCCATCAGAAGTGTGCGTGTGCGTGCCTGCGCATCGGCGCGATCACGATGCGCTCGTGTCACCCGGACACGGCGCATCTTGGATCGCCAGGAGGGCTCTGTGATTGGCCCTCCTGATCACATGACGGCCGTGTCCAATCACAGCCGTCATGTGATGTAAGCAAACAGCCGGTTGCTAGGCAATCGGCTCTCCTCTCCTCACACGGAAGTCGTCGGTGAGGAGAGGAGAGCGGATCACTGCAGCCGGCTGGTGATCAGTGAGTATTAGCTGTTTTTTACAGCTTTTTACTCACTGATCACCAGTCTAGTGTAAACACACATGTCCCCACACATGTCCCCAAAACATACATGTCCCCAAAACACACATGTCCCCAAATAATAAAAACACATGTCCCCCACATATGTCCCAGTAAAATAACATGTGCCAATGATTATCTGCACACATATGTCCGTGATCACCTGCACACATCTGTACATGATCATTTGTGTACATATGTCCGTGATCATGCGAACCAATTATTATACACTTAACTGATTTTTTTTTACAAAAAAAATGTAGCAGAATACATTTTGGCTTAAATGTATGACAAAATTTGATTTTATTGGATTTCTTTTAAAAAAGAAAGGAGAAAATATTGTTTTTTTTCAAAATTTTCGCTATTTTTTCCGCTTATATCGCAAAAAATAAAAAACGGAGTCGTGAATAAATACCACCAAACTAAAGCTCTATTTGTGCAAACAAAATGATAAAAATTTCATTTGGGTACAGTGTTGCATGACCACGCAATTGTCATTGAAAGTGCAAGAGCGCTGAAAGCTGAAAATTGGGCTGGGAAGGAAGGGGGCGAAAGTGCCCTGTATTGTAGTGGTTAAAATCACTCGCGGCTATAATGAATTGTCGGCTCCTGTAATACAGAGAACAGTCATTCATTGAAAGTCATTGATAAATAAAAAAAGTGTGGGGGTTCCCCCAAATTCAATTACCAGGTCTGCTATGGATATTAAGGGGAACCCCGCGTCAAATTAAAAAAAAAAGTTACGTGGGGTTCCCCTCAAAATCCATACCAGACCCTTATCCGAGCACGCAACCTGGCAGGCCACAGAAAAAGAGGGGGGACGAGAGCGCCCCCCCTCCTGAACTGTACCAGGCCACATGCCCTCAACATTGGGAGGATGCTTTGGGGGTCTGTGACCCCCTCAAAGCACCATGTCCCCGTGTTGATGGGGACAAGGGCCACATCTCCACAACCCTGGGCAGTGGTTGTGGGGGTCTGCGGGCGGGGGGCTTATCGGAATCTGGAAGCCCCCTTTAACAAGGGGACCCCCAGATCCCGGCCTCCCCCCCTGTGTGAAATGGTAAGGGGGTACAAATGTACCCCTACCATTTCACCAAAAAAGTGACAAAAATGTTTAAAATTACAGGAGACGGTCTTTGACAATTCCTTTATTAAAGTCTTCTTTCATCTTCTTTCTTCTGGTCTTCTTCCTTCTTTCTTTCTTTATCCTTCGGTTTCTTCATCTTCTTCCATATTCTTCTTCCATCTTCTTCTTCCTCCGATCCGCTTCTTCTTGCTCTGGTCTTTTCGTCCGGTATCTTCTTCCACAGCGTCTCTTCTTCTTTGTTGGGCCACTCCACGCAATGGGAGGCTCCCGCTGTGTGAGGCTTTGCATCTTCTGACAGGTCTTTTATAACGGAAGGGCGGGGCCACCTCCATATGGCTTTCCCTATGGCTTTCATGGCTTTCCCCATGACATCAGAGGGGGCGGGGGCCGCCCCGGCCCCCCTCTGACGTCATGGGGAAAGCCATAGGGAAGTCCCCATCGAGTCCCCATGCGTCAGTGGTTGGTGGGGTAACCAGGTGGCCCTGCCCTCCGTTATAAAAGACCTGTCAGAAGAAGCGAAGCCTCACACAGCGGGAGCCTCCCATTGCGCGGAGCGGCCCGACAAAGAAGAAGAGACGCCGTGGAAGAAGATGCCGTTTGAGAAGACCAGAGCAAGAAGAAGCGTATCGGAGGAAGAAGAAGATGGAAGAAGAAGATGAAGAAACCGAAGGATGAAGAAAGGAAGAAGGAAGAAGACCAGAAGAAAGAAGATGAAAGAAGACTTTAACATCTTGCTGACCGCCCACTGTCAAATGACGACGGGACGGTGCAGCTCTTGTGGCGGGCCGCCGTCATATGACGGCGCTCGTTTTTTGGCCACTAGGGGGCGCGTGAGCGCCGCGGGAGGCGCGCGCGCGTGCCCGCCGCGTAACTGGGAAGCCGATGCGCGTGCCCGGCGGCCGCGATGACCGCCAGGCACCCGCGATTGCCCGGTAATTGAGCAGGACGTGGATCTGTGTGTGTAAACACACAGATCCACGTCCTGTCAGAGGAGAGGAGACCGATGGTGTGTCCCTTGTACATAGGGACACCGATCAGTCCCCTCCCCCAGTCAGTCTTCTCCCCCCACAGTTAGAATCACTCATATAGGGAACATATTAACCCCTGCAGCGCCCCCTAGTGTTAACCCCTTCCCTGCCAGTCACATTTATACAGTAATCAATGCATTTTTATAGCACGGATCGCTGTATAAATGTGAATGGTCCCAAAAATGTGTCAAAGGTGTCCGATATGTCCGCCGCAATGTCGCAGTCACGATAAAAATCGCAAATCGCCGCCACTACTAGTAAAAAAAAAATAATAATAAAAATGCTATAAATCTTTCCCCTATTTTGTAGACGCTATAACTTTTGCGCAAACCAATCAATAGATGCCTATTGCGATTTTTTTTTTTACCAAAAATATATAGAAGAATACGTATCGGTCTAAACTGAGGAAAAAATTTGTTTAAAAAAATAAAAAAAATTGGATATTTATTATAATAAAAAGTTAAAAATATTGCGTTTTTTCAAACTTGTCCCTATTAATTTGTTTATAGCGCAAGAAATAAAAACAGCAGAGGTGATCAAATACCACCAAAATAAAGCTCTATTTGTGGGGAAAAAATGATAAAAATTTTATTTGGGTACAGCGTTGCATGACCGCGCAATTGTCATTCAAAATGCGACAGCGCTGAAAGCTGAAAAATGGCTTGGTCAGGAAGGGGGTGTTCGTACCTGGTAGGCAAGTGGTTAATAAAGGAATTGTCAAAGACCGTCTCCTGTCATTTTTAACATTTTTGTCACTTTTTTGGTGAAATGGTAGGTGTACTTTTGTACCCCCTTACCATTTCACCCGGGGGGAGGCCGGGATCTGGGGGTCCCCTTGTTAAAGGGGGCTTCCAGATTCCGATAAGCCCCCCGCCTGCAGACCCCCACAACCACCGCCCAGGGTTGTGGGGATGAGGCCCTTGTCCCCATCAACATGGGCACATGGTGGTTTGAGGGGTCAAAGACCCCCAAAGCATCCTCCTAATGTTGAGGGCATGTGGCCTGGTACGGTTCAGGAGGGGGGGGCGCTCTTGTCCCCCTCTTTTCCTGCGGCCTGCCAGGTTGCGTGCTCGGATAAGGGTCTGGTATGGATTTTGAGGGGGACCCCACGCCATTTTTTTTTTATCAATGACTTTCAATGAATGACTGTTCTCTGTATTACGGGAGCCGACAATTCATTATAGCCGTGAGTGATTTTAAATAGCTTTTTTTCCTGCAAAAATGACATTTTGTGCAGGGACAGTTTTAAGCACAGGAAACATGCGCCCTTTTACATGCATACTATACACACACCCCAGGTACGAAATTTAAAGGAATATTACACTTTTATTGTTTCACTTTAAGCATTATTAAAATCACTGCTCCCAAAAAAACGTCAGTTTTTAAAACTTTTTTTTGCATTGTTACATGTCCCCTGGGGCAGGACCCAGGTCCCCAAACACTTTTTATGACAATAACTTTTTAAAAATCAATGACTTTCAATGACTGTTCTCTGTATTAGGGGGAGCCGACAATTCATTATAGCCGCGAGTGTTTTTAAAAGACTTTTTAAAAAGCACCATTACATCGCCGAACACCGGACCCGAAACCGAACATACAGTCAATTGTTCGGGTTCGGGTCGGGGACCCGAACACCCAAAAGTCAGGTGCGGACCCGAACTTTACAGTTCAGGTTCGCTCAACTTTACCAGTAGCCAATAGCTTCCGTCTCATACTTGTTTAACAGCATGCGTCGTTTTTGGTCCGTCGAAACAGCATACAGACGAGCGGTTTTCCCGATAGGAATTGGTTCTGTCGGAAATATTTAGAACATGTTCTATTTCTAGGTCCGTCAGAATTTTCGAAAAAAAAAAGTCAGATGAGGCCCACACACGATCGGAATATCCGATGAAAAGATTCCGTCTGACTTTTTCTGCCGGAAAGTTCGACCGTGTGTACGCGGCATTAGGGTATTGTATTGGTACAGCAGCATTCATTATAAATTGTGAGCATTTTCTTCCATAGTATATCAAATCATTTGAACATACTTTAGTTTGCTTAAAACATTAAATTTTCATTTGATTTTCCATTCCGATTAATGGAATTTCCTGAATAAAAACCACATACACTGTTACAAAATTTATTCGAGAAACCGTTTTCCATCCTGCTTCTTTGAATTTTCTCATCACTGTAGTCAAAAACAATTCTCAACTTAACCTTACTAATTAGAAAAGGCAACAAGTTTTTATAATTTTTTTTAACAAAGTTCTACTAGTGTATGAAGCGGATATTATCACTTCCTGAATGCCTGTTTTTTGGGGGGGTTTTCAGCCAAAGGGGCATTTTGCATTGAAATACTGTGTTGCCCCTGCAAACCCTTTATAAGATGGGCAATTCTGTGACCAACAAGAGGCCACCAGTGGTGAAATCACTTAAAATTGAGTAAGTGACAGTAATTCAGTAGCTAAAAATTAATAATTAGAGATTGAGCAGCGACTGAGCGAGAGTAGCTGGTTTGGGTCACAAAAGAGAAGCTTCATATGCGAATGTATGCTGAATATTAGATATTCTGTTGCGTGCAATGGCATCACCCAAGATCACCCAACATCACCCAACATTTATAGACAAAGCTCAACTGAAATCACAGAAAAAGATATGAATGAGAGCATAGGTGTGCGCAGCCTATTGTATTAGGGTGTGCGCCTCAAAGCTCCAAGACATCTGCCTTTGTGACATATTAACCGGCCTCTCCCCACTCGTCATCCTAAAACAATGGGGGGGGGGAGCAGGTGAGCACACGGGGGGACCTGGGCAGCAGAAAGAAAAGGAACTAGGACAAGAGGGGAGGCATACATTGGTACCAATCCCCTGTATTTTCCTCCCGTTGCAGCTGAATATTGGCGAGAGGAAGAGGAGGAGAAGCCTACTTTCAGCTGCTGCAGAAGAAAATACAGATCGGTCCATTAATTTCCACTCCAGCTGCTTATCCTGTCCAGGTTCTGGGGGTTGGCAAGTAAGGACCGTGACTTACCTGTCACCTGCCCACAATTGACAGGTTGCCAACTCCAGGATTAGGGTGTGCCCAGGCACACCTGGCACACCCCTTGCGCATGCCTATGCATGAGAGACATTACACTAACAATCTTCATGTTTCTGCCTATGTATATCTGCCTCTCTATGTCAGTCTCACTTTCCTCCCATAGCAATTGTTCGGAATTTCGAAATATGACTAGGCAGTTCAGTAGGTACTAGAGTCTGACAACGCTACCCAGTGCATTGTGTAATCTATCGAGCCTGGTCAAACACTTACAATGCTTACAGATGGGGGGGGGGGGGGGGTGGCCATTAGAAATCTACGTCAAAATAAAGCACTGCAGTGGGAGGGTAGGAATTTCCACCAAAGTAGTTTAAGACATTGGCAAGAGAAGATCAGATAAAAAAGACTTCAATCACTGTTATATTCTGATGGAAGTTGAACATGTCACACTTAATGCTCCCAAAATCAGTCCCCGCTGTGTTACCATGGTAACAGTCCAACAGAGTAAGAGCACAGGGGATTACAGGGGAGTCTGTCGAATTAGCATTGGGGAGCTTCTGATGCAATTTTTAAAGGGAAGGAACTAAGGATGTCATCGCCATCCTTGTTTCACTCTAGTAAGTCACTCTAAAGGTATGCCAACCATGAGTTCCAGTGTCACTGAACAGTGAACACATGCCTGACCTGGTTCAAGGACTTACTAAAGAGTGAGGTATGGATAAGGATGATGGCCTGGGATCATGCACCTTTAAACAAAATTGGGGAAAAAAGCTCACATGGTACTATTTTGACAGGTTATAGTGTTTAGGTGTGAAGATAAGTTGTATGTGAGCAATCAAAGGCAGACAAGAGTACTGATACATGTCAACGTTGGGTTAAAAGAATTATATCTACAATTACAATTATACTGCATATTCTCTCTCTCTATATATATATATATAAAAATATAAAAAAAAAAAAAAATATATATATATAAAGGATGATAGTAAAAAATAGAACAGATGGGGGCGTGGAGTGGACGGCATGGAGTGAGGAGTGCTGAGTGGGAGCTCCGCTTGCCCGAGATCCGTTTTCAACTATCCTGCGGCCACATATCCTGCTAAATTACACCTGCCGAGGCTGAATGATCTCCTGACCACCTGGGGAACATGTCGCCACCAAAAGCGGCCAAAGATACAGCTGCAAAGCTGGCCAAGTACCGCCACGCGGGAAAGGAGGCCTCGGGGGAAGATGGCGCCGAGTCCTCCTCGGCGGGAGATACAGCGGCGGAGGACACAACGCGCGTGCTGGAAGCAATCTCAGACTGTAAAAGTACCCTCACGTCTAAAATCGAGGAGATTAAGGTGGACGTGTCACTGATCCGCCAGGACCTCCAGAAACTGAGAGACCGGGTCTCGGAAACAGAGCACCGAATAAGCAGGGTGGAGGACGAAGTGCGACAGACGACGACCGAACGGCTCCAACACCAGCTAAACATGGTGCTAGTGAAACAGGACGACGTTGAGAATCACCTACGCAGATGCAATCTGCGATTCGTGGGATTGCCGGAGGGCTCGGAGGGCCCTGACCCCCCCACGTTTCTGGAGAACCTGCTTATCAAGACCTTTGGCCGGGCTGAATTCTCCACGTCGTTTGTGGTGGAGCGGGCGCATAGATTGGCATCCAAACCTCCCCCCCAAGGCGCACCTCCGAGAACCTTCATAGCCAAGCTCCTAAACTTTCGTGACAGGGATGCTGTCCTCCGCCTCACGAGAACGAAGGGGAACATACCGTTCCACAATGTTGAAATCCGAGTGTTTCCCGACTTTTCCGCCGAGGTGCAGAAGAAAAGAGCACACTTCAACGAAGCCAAGCGTCAGCTAAGGATCCGACACTACGCATACGCCATGCTCTACCCGGCGAGGCTCCGCGTGACTGGAGAAGACCGAGCGCACCTTTTCGACACACCGGAGGCAGTGATGTCCTGGTTGGAGACCCGGGCAGCCCCCGATGATCCCCCCCCCAGCAGAAGCGTTAAAACCCACACCGAATGCTGACTGTGAGGATACTAACCACCCGAGGGACTGGAGGTCATTTCTTCTGGAACTTACGCCAGGTACTGTAATTTGTTGGTGGACTCCTTACCCCCCCCTAGATCCCCCGGGATGGATGATACCCCTGTTGCCCACAATTGTACCGGTGCTGGGTGGGCCCCAAGTTCAAGTTGCCCCTCATACAGCCTTCTACCGTTGGGTCCACTCACCTGCATGACCATACACTCGCTCCTCCGGGCGAGCTGGGGAAGAGGAGGGCCCCTGTACTTCTATCCTATTTTGCTCAGACTCTCCCTCCCCATGTTATTTCCCCAGTGGCACCATTCAATGTGCTGAAACATCTCCTATGTATAGAGACAAGCACTACTGGCCCTGAAACCTCAAGTTATATGGCAAGTACCCACCAGATATGACACCCGGGACATGGACATGGGGTTTTTTCTATGTGGTATCCGTTGACCCCCCCTGTACTCAATGTCCTGTTGTCCCTCAACCGGGGGTCTCCCCCCTCGCACCATGGCAGGATTGCCAGAGAACAACCGTCCCCCTAGATGCGGGAGTCCCCTCGGACCCCTGTTATACCTATAGCCAAAATGGCGGCTGCCATGAGGCTCAAGCAAAGTTTCCCCGGCCTAGTCGGATTGAACTTGTTATAGCGCCCGCTGGCTCAGTGGACGGTTCATCCGAACAGGTCGGTGCACAGGTTTGTAGCTATGTTATGCTACTGTGTTTGTATGTTATCAGTGATTTATGCAATACTGGAAAGAGCGATGTAAATGTTTATAGACTTATACACCATCTTTTACGCAGTTCAGAGCCCGTCACGACTGTGAGATACTGGGGCTCTGGGGCCTCGGACTATATTATCCTGCCCCCCTCGCTCTGGGCCCCGTGGGCGGGGCCGCGACCCTCCCCTGCAGGCGGGGGGGCGTGGCTCCGCCGCGCTGGCCCTGGGTGGGGGGGACACGAACGAAAATTTATATATGCAATGCCTGTAATTAAATGTATTACTTGGAATGTACGTGGGATGCGAGCTAAGCCCAAGAGGACAGCAGTGCTATCATATTTGAAGGCACAACGTGCGGACGTTATGGTCTTGGTCGAGACGCACCTCACAGGTCAATTGATGCTATCCCTTAAGAAACCCTGGGTGGGATGGGTTTACCAAGCCCCACACACGGCCAACTCCAGGGGAGTTGCAGTATTGATAGCCAAGACGGCTAGATTTGTCTTGCTGGCTCTCAGATCTGACCCGCAGGGTCGGTACCTATTCTTGCATGGCAAAATTAATGGTCTAGAGGTCCTGCTCCTGGCAATATATATTCCCCCTCCGTTCCAGTTTAATGTTCTCATGGAGGGGCTGGCCTATATGTCCCAACACCCCACTGTACCTGCGATATGGCTAGGGGACTTTAACAACGTAACAGACAGAGACAAGGACAGACTCAACACGCTCCCACCAACCTCCCCCACACACACGAGGACACGGTTTGGTAGACTTGTGGAAGATTTAGACTTGATAGATACATGGCGATACCGATACCCGGATGACACGACATATTCGTGCTTCTCCGCAACATACAATGCAATGTCCCGGATAGACCTAATATTGGTTTCCCGCTCCTTAATACCACTACTTGGGAGGGTGGGCTTCAGTCCCCGAGTTCTCTCGGATCATGCCCCATATTGGGCGGAGATCCGAATAGATTCAGCCCCGACAACCTACAGTTGGAAACTTAATCCATTCTGGTTGGAGGTGGTGCCAGACCTAGCAGACATTGGAAGTGAATGGGAATTCTTTTTTCAAACAAATAATGACACAGCGTCCAGAGATGTGGTTTGGGACTCATTTAAAACACATGCACGAATGATATTGTCTCAACGGATAGCCAGGTACAGGAAAAACTCCACGCAAGTGGTTGAGCAGGCTGAGCAGAAATTATCCAACGCAGAAAAAACCTTTTCCAGTGACCCGACCCCTGATAAAGCAGAGGAACTCAAACTGTAGGCCAGACTGGTTAATGGCCTGCACTTTGAAAAAGCAAAACGTAAAATATTTTATGTCAACCAACGCATCTACGAACATGGTGAAAAGGCGGGACACATGCTGGCATATCTTGCTCACATGGATCACAAGCCTCCCACCGTGGTATCGCTCCGGAGGGCGGATGGTTCCACAATTACTGACCCGGAGGGGGTGGCGGGAGAGTTCCGCTCCTTCTTCGCATCACTCTATACCTCCAGTGCAGATAATCCCAGGGAGGAGATTGAGGCCTTGCTGGCTGAAATTGACTTACCCAAACTCACAGATTCTCAGATAGAGATGCTGGAGGCCCCGATTACCATAGAAGACATCACAGAGGCCCTGTCCAACCTCAGCCCATCGAAAGCTCCCGGGTCAGATGGGCTGCCGTTGGAATTCTATACCGCTTATGCGGATGTCCTAACCCCCAAACTACGGGAGCTTTTCTCACACATGTTCCAAACAGGTAATAGACCAGCTTCTATGGGTGAAGCATATGTGGTCCTCATCCCAAAACCGGACAAGGACTTAGGAAAACCTGAATCCTATCGTCCGATATCACTCCTTCAGCTAGACATAAAAATACTAGCCAAGGTCCTGGCGCTACGATTGAACAAAGTAATCATGTCCCTGATACATCCAGATCAGTGCGGCTTTATGCCAGGAAAGAACACAGCGCACAACTTGCGGCGCCTCCACATGAACCTGCAGGCAGAGCACTCCCAGATGGGCTCCAGAGTAGTGGTGTCGTTAGATGCTGCGAAAGCATTCGACTCTGTCGAGTGGGAGTACCTCTGGGAGTGCCTGGCTCGATTCGGGTTTGGACCCAATTTTATCCGGTGGATCCGACTCCTATACCAAAATCCTAGCGCCAGGATCCTTGTGAATGGGATGGTCTCAGCCCCGTTCCCCTTGTCCAGGGGGACACGTCAGGGATGCCCCCTGTCCCCACTGCTCTATGCGCTAGCCGTTGAGCCCCTTGCTTCAACCCTCAGAACCAACACGAGCATACAAGGTCTGCACTGTGGGGGAGTAACGGAAGTTACGAGCCTATATGCAGACGACATGTTACTCTACCTAGCTGACGCTGGCCCTTCCCTACAGATAGCACTGGAGGTAATAAGCAACTTCGGGCGATACTCAGGGCTTAAGATCAACTGGGACAAGTCCCGAATACTCCCTATAGATGTGGGAGTCCCCACACAGACAGAGAGCTCATCCCCACTGCTTAGGGTCAGCTCCATGAAATACCTAGGGATCACGGTTTCCCGATTCAGGGAAGACTATGTAAAATTGAACTTAGAACCAGTTATAGCCGACATAAAACCCAAATTGCAAACCTGGTCGAAACTGCCACTGGGGGTCATGGGGAGAGTAAACATCATAAAAATGATAATACTCCCTAAATTGCTGTATATATTTTGGCATGCTCCGGCCTACTTACCTTTAAGAATATTTAAATCCGTTGAGGCACTACTTAATTCATTTGTGTGGGGTAGAGCCCGCCACAAACTGGCCTGGAAAGTTCTGAAAAATCCCACAAATATGGGAGGGGCGGCACTGCCTGATCTGGGGCTTTATTACCTGGCGGCACAAATGTCCCACATGTACCACCTTGACAAACTGGACAAGACGAGATGTCTGGCTCTACTGGGCTCCCCACGAACTCGGGGACTTGCCCACCCATTCCAGATTATATTCAGGGAGCCCTCCGACCCCTCAGCGATGGGGGACAGAGGGGGATTGTTATACAATTATTGTAAAATCTGGGAGGTAGCCAGGAAAAAACTAAACGCCCCACCCACCCACTCGCACACACCGCTATGGGATAATCCAGGTCTGGGCGAGCTGCGCTCCATACCGGATCATGTCCTCTGGCTTGACAAAGGGGTAACCATACTATCAGATGTGTACAGGGGCGACACACTCAAGTCATTCCAACAGCTAAAAGAAGATTTTGATCTGCCCAACCAAATGCACTTCCGATTTCTCCAGCTCCGCCATGCCCTCCAAACCCAATTTGCTGAAACACCCCCCATTCTAGAACGTCTGGTACAAGTGGACACCCTGCTGGGTCATGAGCCCCAAAAGCTCATCTCCATATTCTATAATGACCTCCTCCGGCCATCTGCTGCACAAATAGCGTACGGACTGAAGGAGAGATGGGTGGGGGACGTGGGGGCACTGGAGGATGAGGAATGGGAAGACGCCCTGGAAGCTAATAAAAAGATATCCACCAGACTATCAGACCGACTCACACAACTCTTTATTATGCACAGGTCCTACTTGACTCCCGCCCGCATAGCCAAATATGACCCGAACCACAATCCCTTATGCCCCAGATGTGACAGCCCCCATAGTACGTTTTATCACTTACTCTGGACGTGCCCGATCATCCATGACTACTGGTCCCAGGTGGTAAGTTCATACACGACGAAATGGGATCTCCTCTAACAGTATGCCCCAAACAATGCCTATTGGGTATTTTCCCAGACCCTGACTCGAATAAATATCACAAACTGTTTTTACAAGAATCACTGTTTATTGCCAGACTAGTTATTGCAAGAAAATGGTTGAGACCAGATCCCCCCACAGTCCAGGAGTGGAAAGCAGCGGTCAACAATGTGTTGCCATACAAGAAAGAGATATACGTACATAGAGGATGCCCGACTAAATATGGGAAAATATGGGATTCATGGCTAGGAAACGCATTAACCTGCGATGAGGTGGAGATAACATCTTAGTCCCCCTCCAGCTGTTAGGATGTTACATTTGCATAAAGAATGTGCCAAGTATTATTGAGTTTGGGATGCCCATGCTACATCCACGATTGCATATGAGATGTTCTGTACAATGTCTGTAACTGCTCTGTTCATGTAACTCCATGTATTGTTTGACCTATATTTGTAATTGTTGACTCTTCCAATAAAAACTTGTTATTTGGAAAAAAAAATAGAACAGATAGATCTGTAAAATAAATTACTAAAAAATACACTAATACACTTTACACACTATATTGTCAAAAGTACTGCCTTTTACACTCACACGAACTTTGATCGCATCCCAGTCTTAGTCCGTAGGGTTAAATATTGAGTTGGCCCACCCTTTGCACTTATAACAGCTTCAACTCTTCTGGGAAGGCTGTCCACAAGGTTTAGGAGTGTATCTATGGGAATGTCTCACCATTCTTCCAGAAGTGCATTTGTCAGGTCAGGCACTGATGTTGGAGAGAAGGCCTGGCTCGCAGTCTGCGCTCAAATTCATCCCAAATGTGTTCTATTGGGTTGAGGTCAGGCCAGTCAAGTTTCTCCACCCCAAACTCGCTCATCTGTGCCTTTATGGACCTTGCTTTGTGCACTGGTCCAAATCATTTGGTGGAGGGGGGATAATGGTGTGGGGTTGTTTTTCAGGGGTTGGGCTTGGCCCCTTAGTTCCAGTGAAGGAAAGTCTTATACACACGGTCGGAATTTCCGATGGAAACAGTCCGATGGGAGCTCTTCAACGGATTTTCTGACCGTGTGTATGCCCATTGGTCTTTTTCTGTCGGAATTTCCGACGGACTTTGGATTGAGAACCCGTTCTCAATTTTTCCGACGGAAAACCTTTCTATCGGATTTTCCGATCGTGTGTATGCAATTCACGTAAAATTCCGACGCATGCTCGGAAATAATTTGACGCATGCTCGGAAGCATTAAACTTCCCTTCTATAGTGCTGTCGAACGTGTTTTATGCCGCTGTGTTACAGACCGTCGGAATTTGGTGTGACCGTGTGTAGGCAAGACAGTTTGAGCGAAATTCCGTCGGAATTCCGATGGGAAAACCATCAGAGCTTTTTCCGACGAGAATTCCGACCGTGTGTACGCGGCATTAAGGTGTCATTTTGGACAATTTCATGCTCCCAACTTTGTGGGAACAGTTTGGGGATGGCCCTTTCTGTTCCAACATGACTGCGCACCAGTGCACAAAGCCAGGTCCATAAATACATGGATGAGTGAGTTTGGGGTGGAGGAACTTGATTGGCCTGCACTGACTCCTGACCTAACACTTCTGGGATGAATTAGAGCAGAGACTGTGAGTCAGGCCTTCTGTCCAACATCAGTGCCTAACTTCACAAATGCACTTCTGGAAGAATGGTCAAACATTCCCAAAGACACACTCCTAAACCTTGTGGACAGCCTTCCCAAAAGAGTTGAAGCTGTTATAGCTGCAAAGGGTGGATCAACTCAATATTGAACCCTACGGACTAAGACTGGAATGCTTATAAAGTTAATGTGATGTAAAGGCAGACGTCCCAGTACTTTTGGTAATAAAGTGTATATACAGTATATAAAGGTTTGAAGGACAACTCCAGGCAAAACACCATGTAGTATATGCAAAGACAAAACTTTTTTTGTTTTTTAATGGATGGCGGAAAAGTTAGAATCGCAATCAGGCTTTTAATATTGTCTGTGTCCCAAGGGGAAATCCAACCTTTCTATTTGTCATTGTGACCAATGCAACCCAGCGTTTTAAATTTGTCATGAAACAGGAACAGAAGGGGTACACCAGACACCACTTATTGATTTTTTTTACAGGAACAGAATGGGACTTCTTCTCATTAGGTACACCCGTTCAGGTGAGAACAATGTAAGAGGGGATTTTTTCTCACTTTGGAGAGATTTCCTCTCAATTACTGTTATAGCTTAAATGAAGAAAAATCTCCCCAAGTGGGCAAACAGACAAAAAAAAATAAAAAAGGGTTTAGCCTTTTTTCTCCTAAAAATGTTTTGAGTTTAGATTTACTGTAATAATAAACAGGTAGCAGCTTACCTGTGTGTGTGCATTTTATTCTGAATGAACCAGAAAAAGATAACAACCCATAAGGCATCTGGCCCATGGTGGGATAAGAGGGCTATATATTTACCAATGTCCACACTTGTGTGTCCTGGGGCCAACTGTTTGTT
This sequence comes from Lithobates sylvaticus, assembly GCA_028564925.1. Classification (NCBI taxonomy): domain Eukaryota; kingdom Metazoa; phylum Chordata; class Amphibia; order Anura; family Ranidae; genus Lithobates; species Lithobates sylvaticus. Next base: position 152,801,031 of record CM053037.1, read on the forward strand.
CCATGCATTGCAGGTCTATCCAACAGAAGTCATTCCTCCTATCAAAATATGTTGATTCAAAACAACCCCCCAAGGAATTTTCACCTGGAGTTCCCCTTTATTTTGTGCTTGGGTGTTGGTGAAGCCATAAAATCTCTTACCGTTTTCGTTTTATCCATAGCTGTCAATATAGTCCCATTCAGATTCTGTAGAGCTGAGAGGACATGCTTGTATTCACCCAGATATTCTGAGAAGTAATCTAAAAACCAGAGAAAGATGACCATTACATGTCTAAAGGTCGATGAGATACAATCAATCTTTTATTAACAAGGGCAACTTTGGCTACTTTTGACTCACGGAGGAGGAGTGGGTTAAAACTACTTTATTATCCCACAATAGATTTCAAATTTACCTAGATTAAAATATTTGCATTTTCTCCTTCACTGATGTGCACTGATAAGGCTGCATTGATGAGGCAGCACTGATGGGCACTGATAGGCGGCACTGATGAGGAGGCACCAATGGGCACTGACAGGCATCACTGATGAGCACTTATTGGCAGCATGATGGGCACTGACAGGCATCACTGGACACTGAAGGGCATTACGGGTGGGCACTGATTGGCAGCACTGATGGACACTGCCAGGCATTACTGATGGACACTCAAGGGCATAACTGGTGGGCACTGACAGGCATCACTGATGGGCTCTAAAGGGCAGCACCAATGGGTCGGCACTGATTATCAGTGCAGAGGTACCCACTGAGAAATGCCACATATCAGCTCTCCTCACACACTGTCGGTGTGAAGAGAGGAATGCAGATAACTGGGGATAAAAGGGGAAGCTCCGCTTGTTCACACTGTCCCCTGCCACATTAGGCACTTTTTTGGGAGAAGGAAGAGCAGGTACCTGGTTTTGACAGGTTCCCGCTCCTACTTCCAGGTAAGATCGGTGATAAATTACATTTTCGCCCCCCCCCCCTCCTCCTTCCCCCAATGCCTTCTGGGGGACACACAGGTCCCAAAAGACAGCGAGACCATTCAGAAAGCACAGCGTGACTCGTGCATGCGCAGTAGGAACCCAGCTGTGAAGCCTGAAGGCTTCACTGCCGGCTTCCCTTACTTACAATGCTGGCACCTGCACCCAAAGCTGATTGGCGAATCGGCTCAGGAAGCCGATATCGCAGGTTCCCTGGACAGGTAAGTGCCCTTATATTTAAAGTCAGCAGCTACAGTATTTGTAGCTGCTGACTTTTAATTGTTTTTGTTTACAGACTGAAGCTCTACTTTTATTGAACAAGCTGAAGTTAGAAGCCTATTGGCTACCATGCACAGTTGCACCAGATTCTGAGTGTTCCAGTTTTAGTAAATCGCCGCCAAAGTGTTTTACTGGCTGAATCACCAGGTGAAAATAAAGAGAAAAAAAAGACAGAAAAGACAGGGGGTGTAGAAGGACACAGGGGGGCGGAGAACAGGGGGGGTGGAGAAGGACACGGAGGGGGCCGGGGGAACAGGGGGGGCAGAGAAGAACACGGAGGGGGTCGGAGAACAGGGGGGTGGAGAAGGACATGGAGGGGGGCGGAGGAGAACAGGGGGGTGTAGAAGGATACGGAGGGAGCCGGAGTAGAACAGGGGGGGCAGAGAAGGACACGGAGGGGGTCGGAGAACAGGGGGGTGGAGAAGGACACGGAGGGGGCGGAGAAGAACAGGGGGGTGTAGAAGGACACGGAGGGAGCCGGAGTAGAACAGGGGGGGCAGAGAAGGACACGGAGGGGGTCGGAGAACAGGGGGGTGAAGAAGGGCACGGAGGGGGGCGGAGGAGAACAGGGGGGTGTAGAAGGACACGGAGGGAGCCGGAGTAGAACAGGGGGGGGCAGAGAAGGACATGGAGGGGGCCGAAGGACAAGGAGGGGGCCAGAGAACAGGGGGTAGAGAAGGACACGGAGGGGGCCAGAGGAGAACGGGGGGCAGAGAAGGACACGGAGGGGGCCGGAGAACAGGGTGGGTGGAGAAGGACATGGAGGGGGCCGGGGGAACAGGGGGGGCAGAGAAGGACACGGAGGGGGTCGGAGAACAGGGGGGTGGAGAAGGACACAGAGGGGGCCGGAGCAGAACAGGGGGGGTGGAGAAGGACACGGAGGGGGCCGGAAAACAGGGGGGGTGAAGATGGACACGGAGGGGGCCGGAGGAGAACAGGGGGGTGTAGAAGGACACGGAGGGGGAGGGGAGGAGCAGACAGAACAGCGGTGAATGATCGGTGCAGCAGGAGGGACAGCTGTGATCACCAATCTCCCTGTATAGCTTTTTAGCTGGCAGCCACAGGAGGGAGAGAAGGAGAAGCAGCTGTCAGCTAAAGAGCGATACATAGGAGATCGTTGTTCACAGTTGTTATCCGCCGCACCAATAATTCCCGGGAGTTCTCGAGGCGCTTGCGGGTGAGATCTAGGTAAATAATCTAAAGCAATAGATACAGGGCTATATATAAAGTTTATCAGGAGGCCCCTGCTAGGAAACGGGTTAAAGTGAGTCACACGTCATTAAATCCACGTTCTCCGGCAGAGGTGTTGTAGGGCGACGTGTTTGATGAAATTCCGCTAGATCAAACATTAAAAGCTCAGGATCTTAAAAGCAGCAAGTGCCTACAAAGAAGCAGCTAGAGGCAGGAACGGGGAAATCAGAACATAGCTTTGAGCGATGACTAAATCTACAAATGAGGATCCCGCGGGAGGGAAAGGGGAACTGCGTGAGTCTTTTTCTGCCAGTGATGGGCAATAGTATGACATGCATCTCAACCATGTGGATTTAAGATTTTTTTTTTGCTATTTAACTATTTGCAGACAAGGAGTGCTTACGTCTGTGTGACGTGAATAATTTGGAAGGCTATCTTTTCTTTTATTTACTTACACCTAAGGTAGAAAGTGCTCTGTAGCAAAGTTTATCTAATGTCCACAGACATTAGAAAAGGTCTTATGTGTACTTCAATCAAATGGAGTGCCAAACAGACATTAGAGAAGGTAATTTCTAGATCTGAACTAGAATGAGCACTAAATAGACATTCAAAAATGTTTAATTAAATCCACAAATGACAACACAAGCAGACAAAAGGCTTCCAACACGTTTCGGAGGGTGGAATCCTCCTTCATCAGGGCTTTAGCATTTGTCAGAATGTTTATAGGATTAAGGTGCCATGCACACTGGGTGTTTAGGTGCTGGTGGATGATACAGGTGCATAGTCCACCCCCATTCCCACCAGCTCTATCAGACTCTATGAGTGGCTAACTGGTGCTATGGCTGGATGGGGCAGGACGGTGCACTGGCGGTACTTGTGTTTAGTGCAATATACACCCAGGGTCGAATCCCTGGAATGGAGACTGCTTGCGTTTCACTTCCCAGCATTCCTCCCTGGGCACATACTGCATTAAATACAAGTACCATTTGGTGCACTGTCCAGCTCAGTCCATTCACAGCATTTGCCAGAACCAGAGGACTGAAGTGCAAGAGAGAATAGGCTGCAGAGACCAGTTTAGTAGCACAGGGGAACCTGTGGGAGTGAAGGAACAATAAAATAAAACAGCTGTACCTGGTCTCTCTAGGTATAAACAAATAGATGGCCCTTGCAGTGTGGGTCTAGCAACACTGCAATGGCAGACCTTTAGTTTTCCCAGAGTTCAGCTTTAAGCCGGTGCATTGATCACTGCCCCAGGTTTCCAGTTTCAGGGTGGCTCCTTTCCCTTGCAGCATCCCATGGAACCACCCTTGTATGCAGGGACTAGAGTTGTATCTCCCTACACTGTGTGCATCAATAGAAACACACAGTCCCATAGCCTAGGATGGCATGGCACTCCCCTGCTCCTCCCTCCTCCTCCTCCCTTCTCCCTTCTCCAACCTAACAGACTGGCTTGAGACTGTTCTGTCCACTGTTAACTCTTTCCTGTGATGACCAGAAGTTCAGGGAAGCAGCACTGACAGAGCAGGAGCCACCAGCATTGAAAGTTGTAAACTTCGAATAATGGCATTTATTGATAGCTTTAAACTGACCACCCTTTTGTTTGGTGCACAAGCACCAAGGTATGCTTTCAAATGAATGCAGAATGTTTGTATGATATAAGCATCAGCTACTACAATAAAGTTCACTGCCATTAAAATGAACTTACCACATATCCGCTCTGTGTCCATGTTACTGTAAAAAAAGAAATGCAGGGATTTGGTTAGTTAGGAGCCATTAACACCCATACCCTATACTCATTAAATAAAAGGAAAATATAGTATACCCAACATGCAAATCTTATTATTGTAATGTTTACCTTAAAGTATTTTTTTCATATTGCTTTCACAATTTTAGTTTTTCTCTACCATTCCTTTTGTGTCATACAGAATAGAGTAAATCAAGAAAATAATGCCTTATAGCCACTAGATGGAGCTGACAGTCATAGTAAATGAGTAATTATTTCCTATGATCATCAGCTCTATCTAGTGGCCATAATGCACTTTTTTTCCCCAATTTGCTCTGTTCTGTGTGAAAAATAGCATTCAACATGATGGGAAAACAGCTGTCAGGACCTGGATAGCCTGCTGGTGGCACTGTGGTTCCCTGGGCAGAGGGTTGCAGTTCCAATGTCCAGCAGTAAGTGTCTCCCAGCAGCCAGCAGACCCCAGTAATCAGTTAACTCATAATGCTGGCTGCTGGGAGGGTATTTAAGTCCTCCCCTTTATAGTGTCTTTTTGCTCCAGTGTTATGTCCGGAATCAGCAGTCTGCAGTCAGTAGTCTGACGAAGGAGCTGTGCATGCTCCAAAACACGTTACCGCCTACCACCTTCACCTGAGGTCACATCGGCTGCGTGCGTTCCAGCTTGGTTCCAGAACCCAGGCCTCTTCCCGGGCATCTTCATCTACTTGCCAATCCACATCACCAGGGACTCTGACAGCTTCAAGACGGCTCTCTCTCTCCCTCCAGACAGATGAGGATTACATCAATCCGCATGAGGACAAATCATTCTATGCCTATGACCTCTTACTATCTTGTAAGTGTTTTTAATCCCATTGTGCCTGTAATAAATCTTTTAACCGCTGCACTTAGAGGCGCCTTTCTCTTTCCTTTATGACCCTCCAGAGCTGCTTCTTCTCTACAAAGTGCTGCCTTCAGTGCCATCTCTCCACTGCTACTAAGGACCAGATACCCAGCCTCAACAGAGCGCCCTCATCTCTCCCTCCATTCTCAATTTTCATACATTCATAATACACTACTTTTTAATATCACAATACATCTTTATATTACTTTTTCTCCATAAAACTCCCTTTTCATCTGTCACTATATAACTGTATTATCTTTTATCTTCTTATTACCATTTAAAAAAAAAGAGAGAACCTAAAGAGAGTTTATTTATCGTTAATTGCTTCACCTCTTGTTTTTCCACATATTCCTCCATTTTACTTATCTTACTAGATGTTTTCCTCGTTTAGCCAAGGGTCCCATATTTTCTTAAATGTCCCAATTTTCGGTCTTTAAATATACACAGATCTTTCTTTTATAATTGTATTTTCTACCTCTTTTATCCATTATCTATGAGTTGGTGGGTTTACTGCTACCGGTAGTCATTTTCTTGCTATTAATTTCCACACTAGAAACAGACACCTACAGTGATGTGAAAAAGTGTTTGCCCCCTTCCTCATTTCCTGTTCCTTTGCATGTTTGTCACACTTAAGTGTTTCGGAACATCAAACCAATTTAAACAATAGTCAAGGACAACACAAGTAAACACAAAATGCAATTTGTAAATGAAGGTGTTTATTATTAAAGCTGAAAAAAAATCCAAACCATCATGGCCCTGTGTGAAAAAGTGATTGCCCCCTAAACCTAATAACTGGTTGGGCCACCCTTAGCAGCAACAACTGCAACCAAGCGTTTGCGATAACGTGCAATGAGGCTTTTACAGCGTCCTGGAGGAGTTTTGGCACACTCATCTTTGCAGAATTGTCCTAATTCAGTTACATTAGAGGGTTTTCGAGCATGAACGGCCTTTTTAAGGTCATACCACAACATCTCAATAGGATTCAGGTCAGGACTTTGGCTAAGCCACTCCAAAGTCTTCATTTTGTTTTTCTTCAGCCATTCGGTGGTGGACTTGCTGGTGTGTTTAGGATCATTGTCCTGCTGCAGAACCCAAGTTCGTTTCAGCTTGAGTACACGAACAGATGGTCGGACATTCTCCTTCAGGATCTCTTGGTAGACAGCAGAATTCATAGTTCCTTTTATCACGGCAAGTCTTCCAGGTCCTGAAGCAGCAAAACAGCCCCAGACCATCACACTACCACCACCATATTTTACTGTTGGTATAATGTTCTTTTTCTGAAATGCAGTGTTCCTTCTACGCCAGATATACTTGGACACACACCTTCCAAAGAGTTCCACTTTTGTCTCATCGGTCCACAGAATGTTGTCCCAAAAGTCTTGGGGATCATCAAGATGTGTTGTGGAGAAATTGAGAAGAGCTTTGATGTTCTTTTTGCTCAGCAGTGGTTTTCTCCTTGGAACTCTGCCATGCAGGCCATTTTTGCCCAGTCTTTTCCTGATGGTGGAGGCATGAACGCTGACCTTAACTGAGGCAAGTGAGGCCTGCAGTTCCTTGGACGTTGTTGTGGGGTCTTTTGTGACCTCTTGGATGAGTCGTCGCTGCGCTCTTGGGGTAATTTTGGGCGGCCGGCCACTCCTGGGAAGGTTCACCACTGTTCCATGTCTTCGCCATTTGTGGATAATGGCTCTCACTGTGGTTTGCTGGATTCCCAAAGCTTTGGAAATGGCTTTATAACCCTTTCCAGACTGATAGATCTCAATTACTTTCTTTCTCAATTGTTCCTGAATTTCTTTGGGTCTCGGCATGATGTGTAGCTTTTAAGGATCTTCTGGTGGACCTTACTGTGTCAAGCAGCTCCTATTTAAGTGATGCCTTGATTGTGAACAGGTGTGGCAATAATCAGGCCTGGGTGTGGCTAGAGAAATTGAACTCAGGTGTGGACAACCACAGTTATAGTATGTTTTAACAAGGGGGGCAATCACTTTTTCACACAGGGCCATGATGGTTTGGATTTTTTTTCACCTTTAATAATAAACACCTTCATTTACAAATTGCATTTTGTGTTTACTTGTGTTGTCCTTGACTATTGTTTAAATTGGTTTGATGTTCCGAAACACTTAAGTGTGACAAACATGCAAAGGAACAGGAAATGAGGAAGGGGGCAAACACTTTTTCACACCACTGTAATTACAGAATTTTGTCTTCTATTTACTACACCCTCTTCCCTTGTATACCCCAAAATACATATTATGTATTATGGGGTCCAATTCAAGGATTAGATCTCCATTCAATCCCCCACATCATGGGCATTTAGCATCTGGCCTCTGCCCGAACAAGAATTACTTTCGGGGGGTATAGTATGTTCTGTGAAGTAACAGCAAATGCAAAGTTCTTTGTGATGGGGATAGCAATACCAGTGGGCCAACTTCTGTTATATACCTCCACCGTTACATCACCCAAATCCTCCACCTATTGTCTTCTACAGGGAAGTTCTTCTTTCACATCTATCGCCACTTCACATATCCTTCCATAAGTTCCCGATATCAGCCCTCTAGACAGACTTGCATCAGTCACTCTACGGAGCCACTCCATTCCAATGGCTTTTCTTTAAATTGTTTGTCCAGTGCATGTCTAATTTGTAAATATCTATAGAAAGACTGTCTCGGTATTCCATATTCCTCTCTTAGTTCCTGAAATGACTTAAGGGTTGTCCCTTTGTACAATTGAACCAATCACACCAAACCACATCTCTCCCATTCCTTACTCCTCTCTATATTTTCAACTTTCTGTAGATGTTTATTATCCCATATGGACGAGAATTCAGTATAACCCTGATATCCCAACATCTCTTTAACTATTTTCCATAGTTTTTTATTCAACTCATATGTAGGGGACGTTACCAACAACTCAGCTTTCTGAGCCTCCATTTAATGTGTTATGATTTGTACCTAAGAGCATAATTTTCCTATTCAACTCCTCTCCCTCCAGAAGATTACACCCCCTTAGGTGTTGTAATTGTGCTGCCAAGAAGTATCTCCAGGGATGCGGAACCGCAAAACCCCCTTTGTCCTTTGGCAGTTGCAATACCTGTAATTTTATCCTAGGTTCTTCTTCCATATTAGCTCTCTAAAAATGACATCTATCTTTTGAAACCATTGCTTTGGTATCCAGAGTGGCGAGTTGTGTAATATATATAGGAGCTGTAGCATCCAGATCATCTTTATCAGATTAGATCTTCCTGCCAATGACAAAGGTAATCTTTCTATTAATGGAGCTAGTTACACACATGCACACATTTTTGTATTATCTTCCTAGAGGCCAGTATCCCCGCTAGGATTTTAACATCTGTGCCCAGCAAGCATATCGGCCTGTAGGAAGAAGGATTAAGTGGGTCCTTCCCTTCCTTTGGTAGAACTATAATAGTAGATTCCATCATTGATGCTGGTAGCCTACCCTCTTTCATCCTTTTTGAGTGACAAAGTTTCACCAATGAAGCATTGCTATCATCTGTATTGCTTTACACTAGCCCTAAATGGTGGTTGTTTTTCTGGAGCTAGAGTGGGACTAAAGGGCGGGTGAGTTTTTAGGTTCACCACTACCATGAGTTCACAGTGAAACTCAAACTCTGGAATTTGCAATTTGCAAATGCCGAACTCTAAGCCCAAAACTTTGCAGGTTTGCTGTGAGAAATAAGGAACAACCTATAATGCAATAGATAGCCTTTGTCCCTGGTCAGCATAGTCACAAGAGCCACATTTCTATATCATGATGGGATCACAGCAGCCATATTGCCAGCACAAAACTCTGATCCACGGATGGCGGCATGCAGGGCCGAATGTGGAGTGGGGCCTCTGATGTGAACAGGGACTCTGATGTGATGGAGGACCTTCTTTTGTGTTGGGGGAACCTCTAATATGAAGGGGGCACTCATATGTGACAGAGGACCTCTGATGTGTAGAGGGACCTCTGTTGTGATGGGGGATTCTGATGTGAAAAGGGGGCCTCTAGTGTCAAGGGAGGCTCTGATGTAATGCAGGGACCTCTGATGTATTGGGGGAACCTCTGGCGTGAAGGGGTGCCTCTGATGTGATGGAGGACCTCTGATGTGTTTGGGGAACCTCTGATGTGATGGAGGGCCTCTGATGTGTTGGGGGAACCTCTGATGTGATGGAGGATCTCTGATGTGAAGGGGGAGACTCTGATGTGATGGAGGACCTCTGATGTTCTGGGGAAACCTCTGATGTTAAGGGGAGACTCTGATATAATGGAGGAACTCTGATGTGATGGAGGACCTCTTATATGAAGGGGGCCTCTGATGTGATTGAGGACCTCTGATGTGAAGGGGAGCCTCTGATGTGTTGGGGAACCTCTAATGTGAAGGGGGGCCTCTTATGTGATGAATGACCTCTGAGGTGAAGGGGGGCCTCTGATGTGATGGAGGACCTCTGATGTGAAGGGGGGACTCTGACATGATGGGGGAACTCTAATGTGTTGGGGAAACCTCTGTCGTGATGGGGGATTCTGATGTGAAAAGGGGGCCTCTGGTGTCAAGGGAGGCTCTGATGTAATGCAGGGACCTCTGATGTATTGCGGTAACCTCTGGAGTGAAGGGGGGCCTCTGATGTGATGGAGGACCTCTGATGTGAAGGGGGAGACTCTGATGTGATGGAGGAGCTCTGATGTGATGGAGGAGCTCTGATGTGAAGGGGGGCCTCTGATGTGAAGGGGGGCCTCTGATGTGATGGAGGACCTTTTGATGTGTTGGGGAACCTCTAATGTGAAGGGGGCCTCTTATGTGATGAATGACCTCTGATGTGAAGTGGGGCCTCTGATGTGAAGTGGGGAAACCTATGATGTGAAGGGGAGACTCTGATGTGATGGAGGAGCTCTGATGTGATGGAGGAGCTCTGATGTGATGGAGGAGCTCTGATGTGAAGGGGGGCCTCTGATGTGAAGGGGGGCCTCTGATGTGATGGAGGACCTTTTGATGTGTTGGGGAACCTCTAATTTGAAGGGGGCCTCTTATGTGATGAATGACCTCTGATGTGAAGTGGGGCCTCTGATGTGATGGAGGACCTCTGATGTGAAGTGGGGCCTCTGATGTGAAGGGGGGCCTCTGATGTGAAGGGGGGCCTCTGATGTGATGGAGGACCTCTGATGTGATGGAGGACCTCTGATGTGAAGGGGGGCCTCTGATGTGATGGAGGACCTCTGATGTGAAGGGGGACCTCTGATGTGAAGGGGGGCCTCTGATGTGATGGAGGACCTCTGATGTGAAGGGGGGGGCTCTGATGTGATGGAGGACCTCTGATGTGAAGGGGGGGGGCTCTGATGTGAAGGGGGGACTCTGACATGATGGGGGAACCCTGATATGTTGGGGAAACCTCTGATGTGAAAGGGGGACTTCTCATGTCATCAACGTCAACGTCCATTGTTGCAGACTCAGATTTGCCATTGATAAGTAACATTTATGATGTTTTTTACATTTAAGACTGAGATGCCTCCAGATTTTGTATACCTTTAAAGGGCGCCGCAGCTGAAAAAAAGGTTACAAAATACTGGTCCAGCTTCTTATTCTATTTGTTTGACAATTGCTTGCTTCTAAAAATAGCCACAACTCAAAGTTTTTGAACTTCCAGGACGTTACGCAAAACTGTTTGCAAACCAAACAGAGGCAGATTCACCCATCCCTGGAATTAGGAAGGCATTCTATGTATGCTTTAACATGTACAGTACATCTGATAAATATTCCAGTTAGTACAGATTTTTTTTCTTTAGCACATACCTCTATGGCACATTTGTTCTGCCAACTACCATTTTCTGTATTTTTCATTATTTGGATAAAAATGTCTCTCGGAAATTGTAAACAGCCGCTGTCTTAGCGAGTCTTCCTGTGCGTTCTGCTCGTTACCAATTCGGAAATACAATGCACAAGCTGTTCAATTCTTCTGCAAGATGTCATCTACCGAACTTGTAATCTTATGGCCTCTCCTATTATCTGTGATCCACCAGGCAATCATCAGCGCTCAGCTGTCATTTTTGGAACAGTCTGACAAAACGATTTTGTTTTTTTTCTTATTTCATCATTTCCAAGTGATCCGAGTGCTGAAGAATTTGCTGTCTCGAAATGTCAGTCTTGCTCCACATGGCTTATCCAGACCTAATTACTGTAAATTCTTTTTCTCCATAAAAAAATAACTTTGCCTATCAAAACTCAAAGACTTGCCACACAAAGGAAAATCTCCATTGTGCTGTTTAAACATGTAGACTAAAAAATGTGAAAATAAGAAATAATTTTTCTGAGGTCATATTGTTTCCAAAAATATACTATTAAATGTACTGTATATGTGGTCCTAAATTCAGATATTAAAAAAAAATTCTTGTTGAGAAGAGTGACTTAAAAGAAATGAAAATATGTTGTATTGGTAAAGCATTGCTTGCACCCTTTTGTGTGTCTCAGTTCTACTGATCTCCTGCAGCGACTTTGCAGCGACTTTGCAGCCCCTTCATGGCCACCTGCAGGCTGACATTGGCATATCTCAGCACAGGTTTCCCAATGGTGACAACGGTGAACCATGCCTGTGTATTGTGTGTTAAAATATCCATTTGTAGTCTCCTTTAGAAGTCTATATGGCAGGCCGACAACACAGGAGCACAATTAGGAGACATTGTCACACTATAACAGGGAATGATCACCAGGCATTATTTTAATGAAAGCCTCAGATTTAAAGTACTGAAAATGACTTCTGAAATTATTAATAGTAGTAAGTGCGAGGGCTTGTTAACATGAGCAGCAGTAAAATATAGCAGTGTCTGCCAGGCATTCAGGCAGTAACCCTGCCGCCTCTTGCATGTCTTCTTTTTTATTTAATCCTAAGGGAGATTTTGTATTACAATACCATACTGCAACCATAAACAACATGTTTGGTTCATGATTGTAGAGTGTTTCCATTAACAATGAGGAGCATGTTTGACAGGCCCTTAAACTCTGCCGAGGATCACAGCCAGAGCATGGGTACAGCCCAGTTCAACTGTAATGTTATGCCCTGTACACACGGTCGGAAATTCCGTAGAAAAATGTCTGATCGGACCATGTTGTCGGAAAATCCGCCCGTGTGTGGGCTCCATCGGACTTTTTCCGTCGGAATTTCAGACGGAAAAAATTTGAAATGCTGCTCTCAAATTTTCCGACAACAAAATCCGATCTGACTTTTTCCGATCGTGTGTAGAGAATTCCGACGGACAAAGTGCCACGCATGCTCAGATCAAATTACGAGACCAAAGCTATTGGCTACTAGCCTCTACGTAGTTCCGTCGTACGCAATGAACGTCACCACGGTCAGAATGATCGGATTTTCGGACAACTTTGTCCGACCGTGTGTATGCAACACCAGTGTCGGACCAAATCCGTCTGAAAAAATCAGACGGATTTTGTGGTCTGAATTTCCGACCGTGTGTACGGGGGGCTTAGAATTAGGGTGGGCAGCTGGGGGTCAGTAAAACCACAGCATAGCACCCTTTTTTTTTTACTGTCTCCTTGGCCACCCGTGTGAAAAAGCTCATTGGGGTTCTAGGCTCTCTTCAGTGCTGGCTTTGTGGTAGCATGTAAAGTCCTTTAAGTTGGGGTCCCACATTACGGTTGCTTGACAACCTCTTCTAGCCAATCATCCAAACTTAATAAGCAGTGGGGGTGGAGTGAATGGTCATTTTTGGTGGGCAACAGATCAGCAGAGGGACCCTTCAGGTCTAAAGCCTAGACAGAAGGCAAAATGTGAGTGCATCTTGATCTGGGGTTGTGCGACCTCCTTTGGGGAAGAAACACTTGGAAGAAACACTTGGACTTCTCTTAATTGGAAAAAAAAGGGAGGTCATGGCACCTCTTAGCTGGGAGGAGTTGAACGTTGTGTTGACATGGGTCTCTTCAAGGAAGCTGAGTCATCTGTAACATTATGAAGACTGCGTGCCCCAGAAGTAAATGAGAAGTAACAGATGCCTCTGTAGATATTGGAAGTTATGATATCGGAAGTATACAGTGACATCTTGGTATTATGCAATTCTGGCCTGGACTGTCACTGTTCCTTCAGGGAGGAGTTCTCTTGATCATGAACCTGTGTGCAGTGACAAAGGGTCAGATTTCGGCAAAAATCGGGCCTTAATATTAGGGCTGTAATCTGGTTAGACCATCTGGGTCTTGCCTTAAGTTCCCAAGGGGGTGATGTTGTCTCATTGTATTATTCTTACAGAAGCGAGAACCCTAGGGAGTCCTATGGAAAAGATATAGCAATTCTACCATTATTGCCCCAATCCAAGGATGCTGTGTTGTAAGGTGTAATTACCCTGCTCCGTAGTTCCCCTTTGAGTGGGTCCTCCTACATTACAGCCACACAGGTAAAGTCCTAAGTAAGTTGTCATATAATCCCTACTGAAAAGGGTAATCAGCCAGTCCACAAGTGAAGTCCTATGTACATTGTCATATCATCCATGCTGAAGGCGTTCATCAGCCAGTCCCCAATCTGATCCCTACTTTTAGTGGAGATCACATGACCAAGGGACATTGGTGAGGAAAAGAAGTGAAGGGAAACTGGAGCTGCATTTTCTTCTATGCCCAGGGGCAGGGTGGACTGCCTGATCACATGAACCCTGTGATTAGCTCACAGTGATCACATGATCAGGAGCCTGTCCCACCAGCTCTTATTCATTACTAAAGACTGGCAGCTGTCTATAACAGCTCTGTCTCTGTGCCGTAAGGGCACAGTGCGTGCTATCAGCACAGAAAGCTTGGCCATCCATGGACACATGTGTGGCATGTGGGCATTACACATACAGTACTGTGAAAAAGTATTTTCCCCCTTCCTGATTTATTTATTTTTTTGTATGTTTGTCACACCTAAATTATTCAGATCATCAAACTAATTTTAATGTAACACAAAGTTAGCCTGAGTAAATACAAAATGTAGTTTTTAAATGATGATTTAAAAAAAAAAAAAAGCTGTCCAAACCTGCCTGCTGGCCCTATGTGAAGTAACATATGATCACAAGTGGTACCCCAGTACTTTGAGGATTGGTATATGCTGATATACTAGAATTCTGTAATAAGCACCTTATATGACATGACATTATATCCTCCAGGGGACCCACATGCTGTCCAAGATTAAGTTTTAGGATAATTTTCTACTATTTCTATGATTGTATCATATACATAACATTTTTTAATGTAAACTAATAAATTGTTAATTTTATTCACGTGCTTATAAAGTCCATTTTTTATTTTGAAATTTAAATTATAAAAGATCTCAAAAAGCAACACATTATGCTGCGATCTAAAGAAATTCAAGAACAGATGAGAAACAAACTAATTGACATGTATCAGTCTGGAAAGGGCTACAAAGCCATTTTTAAGGCTTTGGGACTCCAGCGAACCATAGTGAGAACCATTATCCACAAATGGAGAAAACTTGGAACAGTACTGAACCTTCCCAGGAGCAGATGGCCTACCAAAATTACTCCAAGAGCACAACGACGACTCATCCAGGAGGTCATAAAAGAACCCAGAACAACATCTAAAAAAACGCAGGCCTCACTTGCCTCAGTGTTCATGATTCAACATAAAGAAAGAGACCTGCCAATAATGGCATCCATGGGAGAGTTCCAAGTTAAAAGTCACTTCTGACCAAAACGATCGCAAAGGCTCGTGTCACATTTGCCCAAAAACATCTTGATTATCCCCAGGACTTTTATGCAAATATTCTGTGAAATGATGAGACAAAAGTTAAACTTTTTGGAAGGTGTGCATCCAGTTCCATCTGTTGTCAACCTAACACAGCATCATAAAAAGAACATCATACCAACAGTCAAACACGGTGGTAGTAATGTGATGGTTTGGGGTTGCTTTGCAGCTTCAGGACCCGGACGACTTGCCATAATTGATGGAACCATGAATTCTGTGCTCTACCAGAAAATCCTGAAAGAGAATGTCCAGTCATCAGTTCCTGACCTCAAGTTAAAGCGCACTTGGGTTATGCAGCAGGACAATGATCTGAAACACACCACCAAGTTTACCTCTGAATGGCTCACAAAAAAACTAACTTAAGGTTTTTGGAGTGGCCTGGTCAAAGTCCAGACTTAAATCTGATTGAGATCCTGTGGCATGACCTTAAACAGATGGTTCATGCTCGAAAACCATGCAATATAGCTAAATTAAGTAGGCAAAAATCCTCCACAGCGATGTGACAGACTCATTGCCAGTTATCGCAGGCGCTTGATTGTAGCTGTTGCCGCCAAGGGTAGCACAACCAGTTTTTAGGTTTAGAGGGCAATTACTTTTTCACATAGGGCCACGCAGGTTTGGACAGCTTTTTTCACCTAATAATAATAATAATAATGAAATCATCATTTCCATCCCAAAGGAGCGGTTTGCATAACTTTGGGATTTTCTAAGGTGATTAGTCCGAAAATTGTCCATTAACACTGAATACGAGGGGGTGCTGATAAGTATTGAGCCTTACCAGAAAAAATTGATCTAGAAACTGTAAATTGCAGGGTGTACTGGCCAATTTGTCTATATTCAATGGTGCAAAAATCAACTACCTATAATTTTAACGTATCTTTGTTTTTCAGGTCCAAAGTGAACATGGCAGCACCTCCAGACGAATTCAATGTGGAAGAGCATAGGATCATAAAAAAGTTCCTGTTAACGGAAAGGTGCGAAGCAGATCTATGATGAAATGTCACAAACTTTGGGTGACAGTGGCCCTTCATATGCAACAGTTAAACGTGGGGTTGTCAATTTTAAAACTGGTCATTTTGGTGTTGAAAGTGAGAAACCCAGTGGAAGGCCTGTTTCTGTCTCTGTGCCTGCAAATGTAAAAGCCATCCATAATATGATCATGGAGGACTGCCAAATATCAGCCAAAAGTATTGCTACATAACTGGGAATATCACGTGAGAGAGTTGGTGCCATTATCCACAATGACTTGGAAATGAGAAAGCTTGAAGCAAAGTGGATCCCAAACTTTTGACAACTGAACAAAAGGAGGAAACGTGTGGGGACATCGGTGGCTGTTTTAGAACATTTTGCAAGAAATTAGTCAGTTTCCTGGACAAACTGGTAACTGGTGATTAGGGATGGGCCCGGTGTTCGATTCGAACTCATGTTCGAATCGAACATCGGGCGTTCGCCCGTTCGGCGAGCCCAGAACTATTTGGGCCGCTCGCATCAAATTCGTGTGATGCGAGCGGCCCGCAATGCATTGCGCCAGTCGCAGTGCAATGCTGGCTGATGATTGGCCAAGCATGCACTGTGACCCCGCATGCTTGGCCAATCACAGCGCCGGCAGCGAGGAGAGCCATAATTGGCTACAGGCAGGATGGGGGGTGTCTATAGGTTGCCTGTGAAGGGGGGCAGGTTTCCTGTGCTTAGAACTGTGCTTAGAACTGTCCCTGCAAAAAGTGTCATTTTTGCAGGAAAAATGCTATTTAAAAGCACTCGCGGCTAATGAATTGATGGCTCCCGTGACAGAGAACTGTCATTCATTGATAAAAAACAAAAAAAAAAAAGCGTGGGGGTCCAAATTCAATAACCAGGCCCTTCAGGTCTGGGATGGATATAAAGGGGGACCCCAGCCAAAAAAAAAAATGGCGTAGGGTCCCCCTCAAAATCCATCCCAGACCCTTGAGGTCTGGGATGGATTTTAAGGGGAACCCCAGCCAAAAAAAATGGCGTGGGGTCCCCCTCAAAATCCATACCAGACCCTTATCCGAGCACGCAACCTGGCAGGCCGCAGGAAAAGAGGGGGGGACGAGAGCGCCCCCCCCCTCCCGCCTGAACCGTACCAGGCCACATGCCCTCAACATTGGGAGGATGCTTTGGGGGTCTGAGACCCCCAAAGCACCTTCCCCCCATGTTGATGACAAGGGCCTCGTCCCCACAACCGTGCCCGGTGGTTGTAGGGGTCTGCGGGCGGGGGGCTTATCGGAATCTGGAAGCCCCCTTTAACAAGGGGACCCCCAGATCCCGCCCCCCCCTGTGTGAAATGGTAAGGGGGTACAAAAGTACCCCTACCATTTCACCAAAAAAGTCTCAAAAATTGTAAAAATGACAGGAGACGGTCTTTGACAATTCCTTTATTAAAATCTTCTTTCTTCTTTCTTCACCCTTCGGTTTCTTCATCTTCTCCTTCCGTCATCTTCTTCCATCATCTTCCATTTTCTTCTTCCTCCGATCCGCTTCTTCTTGCGCTGGCCTTCTCGTCCTTCTCGCCCGGCATCTTCTTCCATGGCGTCGGCGTCGGTGTCTCTTCTTGGGCCACTCCTCGCAATGGGAGGCTCCCGCTATGTGAGGCTTCGCTGCCTCTGACAGGTCTTTTATAATGGAGGGCACCTGGTGACCCCGCCCCCTCTGACGCACGGGGACGTCATGGGGAATTCCCTATGGCTTTCCCCATGACGTCAGAGGGGGGCGGGGTCACCAGGTGCCCTCCGTTATAAAAGACCTGTCAGACGGAGCGAAGCCTCACACAGCGGGAGCCTCCCATTGCGAGGAGCGGCCCAACAGAAGAACAGATGCCAACGCCATGGAAGAAGATGCCGGACGAGAAGGACGAGAAGACCAGCGCAAGAAGAAGCGGATCGGAGGAAGAAGAAAATGGAAGAAGATGGAAGATGATAACGGAAAGAGAAAATGAAGAAACCGAAGGATGAAGAAAGAAGAAAGAAGATTTTAATAAAGGAATTGTCAAAGACCGTCTCCTGTCATTTTAACAATTTTTGACACTTTTTTGGTGAAATGGTAGGGGTACTTTTGTACCCCTTACCATTTCACACAGGGGGGGGCCGGGATCTGGGGGTCCCCTTGTTAAAGGGGGCTTCCAGATTCCGATAAGCCCCCCCGCCCGCAGACCCCCACAACCACCGGGCACGGTTGTGGGGACGAGGCCCTTGTCCTCATCAACATGCGGACAAGGTGCTTTGGGGGTCTCAGACCCCCAAAGCATCCTCCCAATGTTAAGGGCATGTGGCCTGGTACGGTTCAGGCAGGAGGGGGGGGGGCGCTCTCGTCCCCCCCTCTTTTCCTGCGGCCTGCCAGGTTGCGTGCTCGGATAAGGGTCTGGTATGGATTTTGAGGGGGACCCCACGCCATTTTTTTTGGCTGGGGTTCCCCTTAAAATCCATCCCAGACCTCAAGGGTCTGGTGTGGATTTTGAGGTGGACCCTACGCCATTTTTTTTTTTGGCTGGGGTCCCCCTTAATATCCATCCCAGACCTGAAGGGCCTGGTTATTGAATTTGGGGGGACCCCCACGCTTTATTTTTTTTTTTTTTTATCAATGACTTTTTTTTTATGAATGACTTTCAATGAATGACTGTTCTCTGTATTACGGGAGACGTCAATTCACATTAGCCGCAAGTGATTTTAAATAGCTTTCTTTCCTGCAAAAATAACACTTTGCAGGGACAGTTCTAAGCACAAAACATGCGCCCCTTTACATGCATACTATAGACACCCCCCAGGTACGAAATTTAAAGGAATATTACACTGTTATTGTTTCAATTTAAGCATTATTAAAATCACTGCTCCTGAAAAAACGTCCGTTTTTAAAAAAAAATTTGCATTGATACATGTCCCCTGGGGCAGGACCCAGGTCCCCAAACACTTTTTATGACAATAACATGCATATTAGCCTTTAAAATTAGCACTTTTGATTTCGAACGTTCGCATCCATTATAACTAATAGGGTTCTAAAGCTTGCACGGACTTTAGGTCCGTTCGCGGGTTCTGGTGCGAGCCGAACGGGGGGGTGTTCGGCTCATCCCTACTGGTGATGAGCCATGTATCTACTGTTATGATCCTGAGACAAAGTGACAGTCTAAAGAATAAAGGCACAGTGGTTCCCCCAGGCCAAAGAAGTTCTGTGTGCAAAGGTCAGTGCAGAAGCAAATGGCAACAGTTTTTTGGGATAAGAAGGGAGTTTTGCTGGGGGACTACCTCCAAAAGGGTTCAACCATCAATGCAACATATTACTGTGCTTTATTGACGAAACTGAGGCAAAATATCAAGAAAAAACATAAAGGAAAGCTCTCCAAAGATGTCATCCTGTTGCATGACAATGCCTTACCACACACTGCAGGTGAAATAATGGCAAAACTGACCTCCTTAGGCTTTCAAGTGATGCCCCTTCCACCCTATTCACCAGACCTGACTCCTTCTGACTTTGAGCTGTTCCCCAATCTCAAAAAACACCTAAACGGACGACGATTTTGGAGTGTTTCGGAGGCAACTAAACCAGCAGTCGGAAGAATTTTATTTGCAGGACAAAGTCAAGTTCCTCCACCCCAAACTCGCTTATCCACACTATATTGCCCAAAGTATTGGGCCACCCCCTCCAAATTATTTGGTGGAGGGGGGTTTATGGTGTGAGGTTGTTTTTCAGGGGTTAGGCTTGGCCTCTTAGTTCCAGTGAAGGTAATTCAACATATCAAGACATTTTGGACAATTTCATGCTCCCAATTTTGTGGAAAAAGTTTGAGCATAGCCCCTTCCTTGACTGCGCACCAGTGCACAAAGCAAGGTCCATAAAGACATGGATAAGCAAGTTTGGGGTGACTTGACTGGCCTGCACCTCAACCCGATAGAACACCTTTAGGGTGAATTGGAGCGTAGCCTGCGAGCCAGGCCTTCTCGTCCAACATCAGTGCCTGACCTCACAAATGCACTTCTGGAAGAATGGTCAAACATTCCCAAAGACACACTCCTAAACCTTGTGGACAGCCTTTCCAGAAGAGTTGAAGCTGTTAAAGCTTCAAAGGGTGGGCCAACTCAATATTGAACCGTATGGACTAGATCTGGGATGCCATTAAAATTTATGTGCGCGCAAAGAAGCATCCCAATACTTTTGGCAATATAGTGTATGTATCCAAAATTGCTACAAAGTAGATTTCAAGCTGTAGGAGCAGTGGGAGAGATCCAATATCTCAACGTGTTTCACAGAGATGCTTCTTCAGGAAAAGGGTGTTCCATAGATGATAAAGTACACCAAGATATGGCCAAAGGAATCACATAAGGGGCACCACATTCCCCAGTACTGTAGAAAAGGAGGTTGGCAACCATCACAAAAGTAAAAACTGATGTAGCCCAAGCCCCTATGCATGGTAGAAGTCTTGCATAGCCCAGCCCAGGTGATGTAGTGCATATGGGTCCGTGAACCCCAAGGAAAAGCACAAAAATGGCGGCATTTTTCACTGGGTATAAGACATACTTCAAAAGTCTGTGCAGGCGTAATATAACAAAATAGATAATGAATACACTTTAAATATTGATTTACTGGGATGACAAAAAGATGGAATAATACTTTAATCTCAGAGATTGACTATTCCTCCGTGATTGGTTGACATAATCTGCCGCAATAATATTCTTTTGAACACAGTCTCTGTAATGTCCCCTTTTCGGTATCATTATCACTTTAGCTCATTGAAAGGCAGAGCATGGATTTATCTGATTGAAATGAACAATTATGATTATTACGTCTGCGGCTTGTCTCTTGTGATTTGTTAGCTGTAGTTATACCAAGAATAGCTGCCGAACTGGATATCCTTATGTGCCCTGCTATTCATGGCTGAGATCTTATCAACCACGCATAATCCAAAACGACCTATTTCAGAATGGAAAGAATGATGTCCAACAGGAAAAAAAAAGGTTTGAGAACTAGAACTAAAATTGGCAACTGTCACTGAGACATCTGCAACAATGAACTTTTGTCTTCATGTGAAAGCTTTGTTTAACTCGGTAAACGTAACTCTTAAACTGAATGCTAGGCAGAAAGACACCAATTACTGCAGCTCTGTATTCATTATAACATCATACATTTTTTTTTTTTTAATGCAAGCAGTGTACCTACCTGAATTTGGCATTAGCCTCTTACAGTTCTTGTACACCAGGGCTGGAAGGTGAGATAAAGAGGTGGCAAAGGGAGCAGTTCAGTTCATGTGCTAAAAAAAAGCTGATAGGAGCAGATAGCAGAGTATCAGAGAGATGAGCTCATCGGTGTGCTGCTTCTCCTTTCACTGTCTAGTCACAGGATGAGATTGTCTGGTCTCAGGAGGTAGTGAATTGAATGACACTGGCCATCAGAATGAGGCCATCTTGTGGCAGAAAGCAAGTACTGTGGGTGAGAGCAATGGAATGGAAGTGAACTGGTCTTTTATTTTATCTTTTAAAGTGGTTGTAAACCCTTACAAACCACTTTGGCCTACAGGTAAGTCTAGATTAAGGCTTACCTGTAGGTCCGATAAATATCTCCTAAACCTACATGGTTTAGGAGATATTTAGAAAAAAAGAGGCATCGCTGTCTACGGCGCATGCGCCGTAGACAGCGGCGCGCAGGCGCACTGCGCATGCCGAGATCACGGCGATATGCCGCTTTCGTGCGCATGCACGGGAGTGACGTCATCGCTGATCCAGCGAATGACAGCGCTGGAGCGGCGAGACCCGGAAGTCACTCCGGGCTTGATGGCGGCGGAGAAGGTCGTGGATGAGGACCGCTTCGGGGGCTTCGTTCTCAGGTAAGTTATTCATAATGAGCTAGTATGCTATGCATACTAGCTCATTATGCCTTCGCCTTGCAGGTTCCTTTTTTTTTTTTTTTTTTTTTTGGAGGAGGCTTTACTTCCTCTTTAATGGGTGACTTATTTTTATCTTATTATTTCTGGATGAAGGACAGTCAGGAAGGATAGAGGGGGAAGTGCCAGGGAGGCCGATCCTGGGCTGGAGCATCCCAATAAGTATGCTCCATTGAGGGACATTGGTGAAACCAGTCAGGGACCAGCACTACTGGAGTTGAGGGACTCTCCTAGCTGCCAGGGGAAGAACTCCTCCAGTGAGAGTGGGGGGGGGGGGGGGAGCAAAGGCAAAGGATAGACAGTTTCTAGTGGTAGGGGACTCAATTCTTAGAATGGCAGAGAGGGAAATCTGTGACAAAGACCCGAAGCGCTGAACTCTATGCTGTCAACCGGGTGCTCGGGTTCGGCACATGACGGATCTGGTGGACAGAATACTGGGAGGGGCTGGAGAAGACCCGGCTGTCATGGTGCACGTTGGCACCAATGACAAAGTCAGAGGCAGATGGAGTGTCCTAAAGAACGATTTTAGGGACTTGGGAGATAAATTGAGGAAAAGGACCTCCAAGGTAGTATTCTCAGGAATACTACTGGTACATTAAGCCACACCAGAAAGGCAGAGGGAGATTAGGGAAGTAAACAAGTAGCTGAGGAGCTGGTGTAGTAAGAAGGGGTTTGGGTTCCTGGACCGACTTCTCAGTTGGTCACCAGTACTATAGAAGGGACGGACTACACCTAAAGAGGAGTGTGCAGATGTGCTGGCAGTAAAGACTGCCAAAAAGTTAGAAGGGTTTTAAAACTAGGCGACGGGGGGGAGGGCCCAGAGGTAGAGATAGTCAGCACAGAACCTATTCCAGAGGGTAGTATTGGGGGCATTAGTGGTAGGTTGACTAAAGCACATAAACCCAAGATAAGTATAGTAACAAGTCCTAGTTGCAATCTTGGAACACCCAATAAGAGGATAGTATGCGACCGGTCTAAACTACGTGGCATGTTCACCAATATCAGGAGTCTGGCAGACAAGATGGGTGAACTAGAGATACTGTTGTATGGGGATGATTTGGATTTTGTGCGAATTTCAGAGACTTGGTTCAACAGCTCTCATTATTGGTTGGCAACATTCAAGGGTATACCCTTCATCGCACTGATAGAGAGGGTAAAAAAGGGGGAGGGGTATGTCTGTATATCAAGAATAATGTACAAGTGAATGTGAGAGATGACATAACTAAGGGCGCTAGGGAGGAGGTGGAATCCTTATGGGTAGAGCTCCAAGTTGATGAAGCTAAGGGGAAAATAATACTGGGAGTATTCTATAGGCCCCCTAACCTGAGGAAGGATCGGGAGGTGGACCTCCTATCACAATACGCCCCAACTAGAAATAAAGTGTGACTAGATCTACTGATTACCAACATTACAGACCTGATCACGGATGTGGAAATACAGGACAATTTAGAAAACAGCGATCACAGGTCAATTGGCTTTAGTATAAATCACACAAATAGGAAACAAGGGAAATACAAAGACACTGAATTTAAAAAGAGCCAACTTCCCTAAACTACAAACCTTGCTAGAAGATATAAATTGGGATAAAATCTTAGGAACAAAGAATACGGAGGAGAGATGGATTAGC
Organism: Lithobates sylvaticus; assembly: GCA_028564925.1. Taxonomy (NCBI): domain Eukaryota; kingdom Metazoa; phylum Chordata; class Amphibia; order Anura; family Ranidae; genus Lithobates; species Lithobates sylvaticus. The sequence goes on from CM053037.1 coordinate 152,824,321, forward strand.
TTTAAGAGCATATTAAATAAGGGCATTAGCCAGTGCATCTCATTGGGTAATAAATTTAAAAGAGCAAACAAAAGTCCTGGATGGCTTAACGCCAAGGTAAAAAATACATATAAAAGCAAAAGAGAAGGCCTTCAAAACAAGGTTGAGGGATCATCATCAGCATTCAAACTTTATAAAGAATGCAACAAGAAATGTAAGGGTGTAATTAGGGCGGCTAAGATAGAACACAAAAGACACAGAGCGGAAGAGAGCAAAAAAAATCCCAAGAAATTCTTTAAGTATGTAAACAGTAAAAAAGGGAGGGCAGACCATTATGGCCACGTAAAGATTGAGGAAGGATATTTACAAAGGATGGGGAGATGGTGAAGGTATTGAATTTATTCTTCTCCTCAGTCTTCACGAGGGAAATGGGGGGCTTCAGTAACCAAAACTGCAGTGTTTATCCTCATGACACATCACAGGAAGCACCCTCATGGCTAAATGTTTACTGTACAAAATAAGGTCCGTTGGCATGGACCATAGGGTGAGTACATGAATTGAAAACTGGCTACAAGGGCGAGTTCAGAGGGTGGTAATAAATGGGGAGTACTCAGAATGGTCAGGGGTGGGTAGTGGGGTCCCACAGGGTTCTGTGCTGGGACCAATACTATTTAATTTGTTCATAAACGACCTGGAGGATGGGGTAAACAGTTCAATCTCTGTATTTGCAGAGGATACTAAGCTAAGCAGGGCAATAACTTATCTGCAGGATGTGGAAAACTTGCAAGACGATCTGAACAAATTAATGGGGTGGGCAACTACATGGCAAATGAGGTTCAATGTAGAAAAATTTAAAATAATGCATTTGGGTGGCAAAAATATGAATGCAATCTATACACTGGGGGGGGAGAACCTCTGGGGGAATCTAGGATGGAAAAGGACCTGGGGGTCCTAGTAGATGATAGGCTCTGCAATGGCATATAATGCCAAGCTGCAGCTAACAAAGCAAACAGGATATTGGCATGCATTAAAAAAAGGGATTAACTCCAGCGATATTTCTCCCACTCTACAAGACTCTGGTCTGGCCGCACCTGGAGTATGCTGTCCTGTTCTGGGCACCAGGGCAGAAGGGCAACAAACCTAATAAAGGGTCTGGAGTATATTAGTTATGAGGAAAGGTTGCGAGCACTGAACTTATTCTCTCTGGAGAAGAGACGCTTGAGAGGGGATATGATTTCAATATACAAATACCGTACTTTTTTGTGGAAGGGAGTTTAACAAGACAGTGGGCCACTCATTAAAATTAGAAGAAAAGACGTTTAACCTTAAACTACATAGAGCAGTGGTTCTCAGGACCTACTAACAGGCCAGGTTTGCAAGATAACTGAAATACATCACAGGTGATATAATTTGCTACTAGTATTCTAGTCTGCATCTCCCAAGGTAATACTTAAAAACTGGCCTGTTAGTGGGTCCTGAGGACAGGAGATGAGAACCACTGACGTAGAGGGTTCTTTACTGTAAGAGCGGTAAGGATGTGTAATTCCCTTCCACAGGCGGTGGTCTCAGCAGGGGGGCATCGATAGTTTCAAAAAACTATTAGGTAAGCACCTGAGCGACCGCAACATACAGGGATATACAATGTAATACTGACATATAATAACACACATAGGTTGGACTTGATGGACTTGTGTCTTTTTTCAACCTCACCTACTATAAAGGTCTGTTTAAAGGGAATGCAAATGGTGTCTCTTTGGCATTTGACTTGAGAGGCAGAATTTCATTAAAACATTAGTAGCAAGTAGCATTAAAGCCTTTCCCAGTAAACTTTTTGTTAAAATTTGTACCTCAGCACCTGCAGTTTACAACTTTCAGTGCTGCTGTCTCCTGCACTTTTATTGCTGCTTCCCTGAACTTCTGGTCTTCACGGGAAAGAGTTAAGCGTGAACAGTGCAATCTCAAGCCAATCTGTTAGCTTAGAGAAAGGGAGCAGGAGCAAGGAGGCTGTACATTTCTATTGATGAATACAGTTTAGGGACACACAACTCTAGTTTCTGCATGCAGAGGTGACTGCATAGGATGCTGCAAGAGAAGGGAGCCACCTTAAATAGGAAACACAGGGCAACAAGATACAATGTTATGGCTTATTCAGACTTATCTCACTTCAGCCATTCATTAGGAGGGTTATTTTCAATGATGTGGGCTGGGGAAAAGGAGAAATATCCAAGGAGCCCTTCTAGAAGGGTCCTTAGCTTCCCAGGCTCTCAAGGTGACAAAGTAGTGTTGGAGAGCCTTTCGCCTTTCAAACGTTTCCAGGAGAGGGTGTAGCGTTTGGGTGTCCTTGGTCTCCCAGGGCTGCTGTCTAGGGAGGTGGTAGCTGATGAAAAGATCTTTTTGCCTGCCAGTGCCAGAGCCTGAAGATTGGGAACAGGCCTATGCTAGGGCCTGTAAAACAGGAAGGTGGCTATTACAGGGGAGCACCTTCAGAGAAGATTGCTCAGCTCATTGCTAGTCTTGCTATGCCACTATTTTCGGGGTATCCTGTAATCTCTTACCCTCTGTCCCCCGGAACTTTGGGCAAATAAAAAAACCCCACAAGAAGTGATCAATGGAATGGATGTCAGTCATTGGGTCACCAATGGTGGGTCTGGGAGTGCTTGGGGCAACAGTAGGTCAGTGCACCATTCGTGAGGTTTGGAAGGACCCATTAATCTAGTGGCTCCCATAGGGGTTAAGCTCTACAATAGCAAAGGATGCAAAAAAGCCATAGGTCAGGAAAGGGGAACTCAATGGTTGGAAATGTGTGAACTTCTGCCAAGTCTACAAAAGGACAGTGTAACCAATAGTCTATGCCTGTTGTTTAGCACACAATGATGTTGTCCCCTCCCAACAGGTTTTTGGTAAAAATGAGACCCCCCATTCCTAGAGTGCTTTGTATAATAGTATTTTGCATCTCTTGGAAATGTTAATTCTAACATTAGAGGAGATGAAGGCCAATTTCGGATTAATCTGTCATAAATTAAACAAAATCTAAGAGACCGTAACTGAGTCCCATGTTAGCAGTTCAGATGATATAACTACTTTGTTGCCATGGGAAACATTTAAAAAGAACCAATGAAACATCTGGAAAACAATACAGAAAATAGTTCCCATTGGAACAAATTAAGAATAATTAGGCATTCTGAAAAAAAAACAGGAGTAATCAGATAGCATAATTAGCCCATAACTAGCTGACAAAAATTATTCACCAAAGATATCTTATGCGTGTTATTTGTGGTGGAACGGAGATGTAGTCTCTCCGATAGGCCATTATCTCCATCCATTCAATGCTTCTTAAACTGTTGATTTCTAGAAGTTGCATGATTAAGGACTAGAAAATTCAATGTTATTTTAAAAAATAATGAGCTTCTTTAATGGAACGTGCTTTGTGATGCGCTGCTACACACATAGTTACTAAGGATGAGCTCAGGCGTGTTCACAACTCCACGTGCCCGCGCCCACCAGGAATCTGACACTCAGCAGTGCTAATCACAGGCAGTGAGACCTTTCCCGATCTGCGGCTGCACAGATCGGGAAATGTGATTAGCGCTGTGAGTGTCAGCTTCCTGGCGGGCGTGGGCACATGGCGTTGCGAACACGCCTGAGCTCTAGTTACATAGTTAGTCAGGTTGAAAAAAGACACAAGTCCATCTAGTTCAACCAATCAAGCTCCAGCGAAGGTAAAAATTCCTTCCCGATTCCCTGGGAGGCAATCGGATATTCCCTGGATCAACTACCCCTGGCGTCAATACCTCTAAAAATGAGTATCTAGTTATATTTTGTGCATTTAGAAAGGCATCCAGCTCTTTTTTAAAACAATCTACTGAGCTAGCCAGAAAGTCTATTCTACATATTCACAGTTCTTATTGTGAAGAAGCCTTTCCATATGCAAAGGTTAAATCTCTTTTCCTCCAGATCTAAAGGGATCATTTACATTTATTTCGACTTTAACCCACATTAAAGCTCCTACCGCTTCAACATTCTTTTTTGATGTGCTTTTGGTGCTTTGGTGATGCTTTTTTGAGGCTTTAATGAAGCTTGAGAAAATGCCGTGTGTGTGTTGATTTTCTATTTGTTTTAAAGGGGCTCAGCAGATTCCCCAGATCAGTAGTAACCCCACTCAGCTCATTACTACCTTTGTTTAGCATATCCCCAGGTTAATAGTACCCTTGTTCGGCAGATCCTCTGCTCAGTAGTACCCCCAGCTCTGCTGATGCCCCGTTTAGTACTAACCCCCAGCTCTGCTTATCCCCTGCTCAGTAGTAACCCCCAGCTCTGCTAATCCTCTACTCAGTAGTAACCCCCAACGCCAGTCCGGACCCCATTCACCATTCTAGAGCGCTTTTCACCTCTGCCAGCACCATAGAAACCAATGGCATTGTAGGGCCAGGACGCACAACATCATTCGTTACTATAGTGATGGTGACCCGCTAACCCGGACCATGTCAATACATGATCGAGGGCAGGTGGTATGCAGGGCCACCCCCCAACATTCAAGTGAATACAGAAGTCTGCCTCCTCTGCCTCCTGCCCTCTGCAACAATGCTGGAGCCAAAAGGTAGGGCTCTAGCATGAAGAGGGGACTGTGTGATTGAGGAGCTCTGTTATGGGGGATGTATGATGGGTAGGCCGTGATGTTATAGGGGACCTCTGATGTATAGGGCTGACTCTGATGTGATGGGGGGCTCTCATGCATAGGGAGACAAGGGAACAAGAAGGAAGTGCCACCTAAGTGCAATAAGTTGAGTAGGAGTTGACACAACAATTAATGCACTTACAGGAAGGTGAATAAAATCAGGCTCATCTGTGTGTCAGTGGTCCGTAGGGAAGCCTCAGATCCGGATCCATTTTTCTATGCAGAGATAGGAAGCTGCAGTTCTTGTTGCTACTCAGCCTGGAGCAGATCCTGTGGCCATCAGGAAGAGGCTGGGGCTGAGGTCACGGGTCACGGGATCACTTCCGTGGGAGGACTCCACAGAGTGAGAAGGTTGGATAGGCAGGCCTGTGATGTATAAGGGGGGTACTGATGTGATGGGGGGCCTCTGGTTTCATGGGGGGACTTCTGATATCATTAGGGACCTCTTATGGGAAGGGGTGACTCTGATGTGATGGGGTTTGGGGACTTCTGATATGAAGGGGACTCTGATTTGATGGGGTGACCTCTGATTTGAAGGCAGGCTGCTGATATAAAGGGGGGCTTCTGATATTAGGGGACCTCTGATGTGAAGGAAAGGCTTTGATCTGATGGGGGTACCTCTGGTGTGAAAGGAGGGCTCTGATTTGATGGGGGGACCTCTGATGTGAAATGGGGCTTCTGATGTGAAGGGGGCCCTAAGCAGACAGAAGATGATTGGAGACCTCTGATGTGAAGGGGGGGGGGGGTATGGTTTAAATGGGGCAACCTCTTATGTGAATGGGGTTGTATATATTGTCCCAGGTTTAGGTTTCCCATTAATACGGTTACATTTTTTTAAAATTTTAGACTGGGATGCCTCCAGATTCTGTTTACATTTATTGGGGGCTGCAACTGAAAAAAAAAAGGTTGAGAAACGCTGATATATATATAATTATGGCTCTGCTAAACAACAGATAAAATAAACAGTCATCATTTCTAAGATGCGGTATAATTCCTCTGAAATAAAATTTATTGTAGTAAAGCTATAATCTTAAAGATTTATCTCAAATTGTTAATGCACCCCGCTGAGAGGACGACTGAGACCAAACGAGGCTTTGCTATAAACCATAATTGGTTGCTGCATCAATTGTCTTTGTCAATGACTCAGAGTAATTCTTCATATCACCAGGCGTATTCACCGCACAACCTTGAGTCATTTCTCTTGATACAAGTGTGTTCTTTTATATTTATTCTCCTTTATTATTTTTTTTTCTATAATTCTCCATTCCTTACAGATGTCTTCCAGACAAAGGGCCAACATAAATGAGCTAATCCTTGTCAATCTTCTTCTGATCCATGGTTTCAAACAGTCTTTGGATTCAATGTTCCCTCTTTCCTGACTTTTGACTGTTGACAGTTTAATTGTTTCCAGTTTTCCTCCATCAAGAACTTTTATTTAACATGAATAGCGATGTAGAGCACTTAAAGCGGAACTCCGGGCAATCGGATAAATACACAGATGAAGAATGAATGAAAAGATTTGTATCTCTATCCATCTAGTTCATAGATTTATTTAGCTCTACCACAGGGCACAATCATGTTTGGTAAGGCAGGAGACCTCCATTTTCTCTACTGCAGTTAGGTATTACATACAGGTCTAGTCCTTCCCCCCAGCTTGTGACTGGATAGTTAAAAGAGAAGCAGCAAACTGATGAGCCCATCTCTCTGTGACTCTGATGGGCTCCATTTGTTGCATCTTCCTCTCTGTCTGCGCTCTGCTGTACATGGACTAGAAGAGGTTAATACCAGGTCAGATCCAGAAAAAAAAATGTAGCACTCTCCTAGGTTTAGGAAAGGCTGCTATATAAATTTAATTTCGCTCCACTTTAATCAGTGGAGTAGGGATTGATTGATTAAGGCTGCTCAGGTTTTCACAAGCTGCTGCTCTGCTCCTTCCCCCTGTATTCTAGAAATCTAGTTTAGAACATAGTGGGAGGGAAGGCAGAGGCTACAGTCAGAATATTTATTCAGCCAATCCCTGGGGAGGTGTGCCCAGAAGGTGGAAGAAGAGCCCATAAATAGTTTTAGTGGCAAGGGAGGATTGCAGCATGCAAGACAAGGAAGACAGAAAACAGATTCTGTTACGCAAATAATAATACTTGCATATTGGGTCTGTTGTGGGCCTCCAGGGAGGGCATCGAGCAGGAAGTTACTCTGCTCGAGTAATCCTGCTGCAGTGTGTCCCATCTCGCGGCATTTATTAGAGATGCCGGCACTTGTAAAGATGCAGGCATTCAATAGGGATGCCGGCATTCAGGGAGGGACAGTAGGCTGATAGCCTAGGCCCTAGGGAACCCATCAGAGGAGGAATGAAGATTTATCAGGCTATGCACAGTGTGTAGGATACACTATAGGCATGGCCCAAGGCAGCTATGGAGGGGGGCCAAAGGTGAATCTGCCCCGGGCGCAGTGTTCAAGGGGAGCTTTAGCTCCTCCTGCATCTTAGTCACAGAACCAAAGCAGTCAGCTTCTGTCCCCTTCCACCAGCCTGCACGCCACCTGTAAGACTTTAGTTTGCTCAGACTTGCCTCGATTTAGTCTCGGCATCTTCTGTCTGCTTAGTATTCTAAGCCCTGTCCGGGTGTAGCCCTGGCATTTTCTGCATCTTGTCTCTGTCAATGCCTGCTGGCCCGCCTCATATCAGACCTGTAGAACAGGGAACTGTGTCCCCGCTCGCCCACCTCCTATAAGACTTGTAGAACAGCGAAGTGTGTCCCCGCCCGCCCGCCGGCCCAGCCACCTCCTATCAGATCTGTAGAACAGGGAACTGTGTCCCGCCTGCCAACCTCCTATCAGGCTTATAGAATTGGGAACTGTGTCCCTGCCCACCTCCTATAAGACTTGTAGAACAGCGAAGTGTGTCCCCACCCAGCCAGCCGGGCCACCTCCTATCAGACCTGTAGAACAGAGAACTGTGTCCCTGCCCACCCACCTCCTATAAGACTTGTAGAACGGGGAAGTGTGCCCTCACCCGCAGGTCCGTTGACCTCCTAGCAGACAAGGTCGGGGACAGAAGCCGAGAGAAGATGCAGAACATGTTGGGACTACACCCAGACAGAGCTAAGAATATTAAAGCCATTCGGGTAGTGGGCAGCCAGCGGGCGGGTACAGAAGCAGACAGAGGTTGTTGGGACTAAACTCAAGAACACTGAAATTATGGGTACAATGCAATTATGTTCTGCTCTTTTCAGCTGAGCAGTGACTTTATGCTATTAGATGAATCATGTTGGAGGCACCGTGCTACATGCATTTTCCTTTAGCTGAATATTATACTATGATCACACCTATGCATTTGCTGTGGCTCACATTTGCGTGGGCACAGCAGCCCATTCATTTGATATGGCGGCTGTACCTGCAGGAAAAAGATTCCTGCACCATGGTGCTTCTACACCATGCGATTTCCCACACCTGAATACATGCTGCGTTTTCAGATGCATGGGTGTGAGTGTAGGTGAAGGAATAAGTGTGATTTATACACTGTCCTGCACATGCAACCATCCCCAGTGTGCACCTAGCCTTAGGGCTTGTTTACACCTGCAGTAGGGGGCCCCAAAAACATGCTACTCAGCCTTATTTTACAGCTTCCTATCGCCCCCCCCCCCCCCTTTAAGCTACATAGTCTGCAGCTGGGGATGTACAGATGCCACAGCTGCAATAATTTGATTTGCAGCTGCAGCAGGAATTATACCAACTGCGACTTTGATGAAAAACAACTGACGCGTTTCGCACTGTATTTCAGTGCTTACTCATAGCATTTTCTTCTTTTTGCTTTTAAATAAACCCTTTGGAATATTTTCCCGGTGTGCGGCTGTCCGGAGTTCTTCCTTTTGATTCCAACTGCGACTTTGAACATGCATTTTTTTTTGCTAAAGGCAACCCATTTAAGTGAATTGTCCTGGCCACTGGATGACCTTGTCCCTGTACTGGTGTAGCCAAATACTATCTTTACTCTTCTCTGGTGCTGTGCTGGTCCAATAAGCCTGCAGGGGTCTTGGTACTTCTCTCACAGTTAGTTTGTGACTCATAAACATTCATTCACAGCATTCATTCTTTCAATATATTATCATATATTGATGTAGCGCCCTGGGGTTTAGTCAGGGAGCTCCTCACCAAATTCCTTGTCAGGAGTAGCTACTGTGGATAGTTGTTATCTATTGATTTCTCCCTAAGTTTGGCCTTGTTGTAGTTTTCTCTTTTGCCACTAGGTGGCAGGGCACTTGGTGGCATTAGATGTGAGAAGGACATTTCAAGGTCAAGTTATGGGTATATGGGATATCTCAGCCAATGGGCAGGGGTTTTCTTGAATCCCTTAGCCTGCTGGGAGAACCTATATATTTGGGTGGAGTCAGGTGATTTATGTTCTGTGCCACCTGGACCGCCATCTGGGTGGACGTGTGTCATCTGCCCTTGACTGCTGGGCCGGAGATTGGGCCTATCCCGGGGGCATCTGCCTGCCAGGCTGTGTGAGGGCCTATCCAGAAGTAAGAGGGCAGCGCAGGGTTGGGACTGCGGCTTGCAGTTTAAGCAAAATTGGGGGTTCTGCTGGCCACAGAACCTGACGTGGTTGGAGGTAGAAGGGAAGCTGTCGCCACCTTTACCAGGGACCACAGTGAGTAACTGAAGCAAGTATCGGAGTAACATTCTCACCAAACGGGCACAGTGGAGAATCAGAAAACGGTGATCAAGTCAGGGACCCAACCAGCGGAGGTGACACTTGTAGAGCAGCCTTGTGTGTCAAGCCAGGGACTGAGCCGGTCAGCAGGGGTGAAGCTTGATAGGTATCTGGATTGCCAAGCTAGAGAACCAGCAGGGAAGCATGAGTGACGCTTGAGGGAGATACCACCGCAAAAGCCTTGAGGAGCTCACAGGATTCAGAGTCAGTGAATCAGAGAGTCCAGTGAGAAACCAGGAGCTCAAGGGGCTGAAGAGCTACAAGGGGACATTGTAGTGAAGCTGAGAGAACTGTTGAACTTTGTGTTAGGAACTGTTAAATACTGCTGCCATAGGAGACAGCAAACCTGCACGTGCAGAAGTGGCACCTGGCTGGGGCCTTTCCCTGTACGGCTGTCTTCCAATTGAAGTCTCTGAGTCTGCCTATTGTAATTGCAACCACTTAAGGGTGTCCTGGCCCTAACCCACTGTCCCTTGCAAAATATAAAAAGGACTGTTAAAAGAAATAAAACCTCTTTTGCATCCAAGAAGTGTCTGGCGCCCAATGACTTTCACCATCTTTGCACCCACTATTCCTCACAACCCACTACATATTAAAGGATGTCAGCAGTCTGTGGCCTCAAAGGTTCTCATTAGACTGGAAGAAGTTAGAGATTCTGCTACATTTACATATTTTCAAATGATTGATAAATTACAATTACTGAAGCATGCTAAATATAACTAAAAGACACAGAGAAACCGGTAGTTGTCATTATTTGTAATCTGGTTTAAAAAAAAAATGGCTGATCAGTCTAAAACACCCGGACATATTTTTTGTCCTAGTCCGGGCCTAGAGTAATATGTAATGCCCCGTACACACGATCGGACTTTCCGACAACAAAATCGTGGATTTTTGTTCGAAGGTTGTTGGGTTGTCTTGCATACACACGGTCACACAAATGTTGGCCAACAACTATGAACGTGGGAACGCGGTGAAGTACAAGACGTACAACGAGCCGAGAAAAAGGAAGTTCAATAGCCAGTGTGGCTCCTTCTACTTGATTCCGAGCATGCGTGAACTTTTGTGCGTCAGACTTGTGTACACACGATGGGAAATTCCGGCAACAAGGTTTTGTTGGTGGAAAATTTGAGAATCTGCTAGCCAACATTTGTTGGTGGAAAGTCAGACAACAAATGTTTGATGGAGCATACACACGGTCGGACTTTCAGCCAACAAGCTCACATCCAACATTTGTTGTCGGAAAATCCAATCGTGTGTACGGGGCATTCGAATTACAGAAATAAGAAAAGCAATTTTCAAATGGGGTTCCTGAAACTGGCTTTTCATCTATAAGGCACACCAGAGATCGGGTATATCAGCACATGCAAGGTCATCCTCAAAGTAACTACCAAACATATGAGATGTGTGCAACTCTAGACATGGTCCATGTAAAGAGAGAGCAAACAATGGATCATCGGTGACCAGAGAGTTTCCAGTCTACTTGGATACGGTCACAACACCTCCCATATATTGGCATGTCCTATTATTGGCAGTCATAGAGAGTGCAAAATCAGTCTCACTTTTGCAGAGAAACCAATCAGCTTCTAACCTCCGCTTTTTCAATTAAGCTTTGACAATAAAACCTGGAAGCTGTTTGGTTTTTATGCAGAAGTGAGACTGATTTTGCACTCTCCAGCTTTAGTAAATAAACCCCATAGTGTCCTCCTGTATGTCCAGCCTAAGACTTCCATCTCTTATGATTTACATACTTGCTTTGCTGACTGTCAATCCGGATGAACATTTTTCGTAGTTCCTCTTGATTAAGGACTCCATCAGAAAAATACGTCTGGAATTCTTCAAATGACAGTTTGCCATCATCTGGAAAAAAAGACAGATATACGATAGCAGAATACACATTATTCTGTTATATCAAAGACAAAATCATATCAAATTAGCTTTAAAGCGGAAGTAAACCCATCGACTTAACAGCTTCAAAAAAAAGTTCCTTTCCCGGCATGCCGTAGAATGCTAGCTGTCACGTTGGTTGTGCTCTCAACCAAACTGTCGAACCATCCAATGGCTGGAGTCATAAATGATCACATGTGCAGCATCATGGCAGTTTAAGATTAGACAGAGACCAAGATGGCAGCTTCCTTGGCTGAAAATGATAGGAGGGTTTACTTCCGCTTTAAGTACACCACATCTGTTCGGGGGTAATGAGTGATGATGATATTTAAATATTGTTTGTGATCATTTGAAAGTGTAAGAGCTTCCTTAAATGTCCGTAGTGAAAATTCTGCATCACGGAACAGTTATAAAATAAAAAAATAAATAATAATAATAAAAAAAGTACAGATATTCCTCATTTAACGACTTACCTGTTTAACGACCACTCGGACTTAAGACCAGCTCTTCCCACCCGAACTACGCTTTTCAACAAGAACAACTACGCTGTTCTGTACTTATGCAAATTAAAAGTAAACTACCGTATATACTCGAGTATAGGCCGTCCCGAGTATAAGCCGAGGCCCCTGATTTACCACAAAAAAATGGGAAAAGTTAATGACCCGTGTATAAGCCGAGGGGGGGAAATGGAGCAGCTACTGTAAGTGGAAAAGTGTGTCACCAAATGCCCATCTACATGTCCCCTGTGTCCTATACAACCCCCCCGTGTCCCCAGTGCAGCCTACCTGTGACAGATCGATCCGGTGTCCCGCGTCCCTCGGGGGCCGCTGTCCCTCGGTGTCCGGTGTGCGGTGTCCAGTGTGCGGTGTCCAGTGTGCGGTGTCCCTCGTACGCGCTGAGGCTCCAGGCGCCATTGCAGGTTTGAAAGCCGCGCCGCCTCCTCCTCCTCCTCGTCCGTGATAGGAGGAACACTCGGTTTTCCAAGCAGTCATGTGCAGTGTTCCGCCTATCACGGATATTCTCTCATCCTCGTCCATGAGATGAGAATGAGAGAACATCCGTGATAGGCGGAACACTGCGCTGCTGGGAAAATTAGTGTCCGCCTATCACGGACGGGCGGGAGGAGGCGGCGCGGCTTTTGAACAGTGCCGTCTGTCTACATGACAAGCTGTTCTGGTAGGCAGACCGCACTGACTCGAGTATAAGCCGAGAAGGGGACTTTCAGCCCTAAAAAAAGGGCTGAAAATCTCGGCTTATACTCGAGTATATACGGTAAATTAAAATGATTGAACTGGAGTTTTGTGTTTAGACTTTTTTTTTCACAATACAGTACAGTACAGTAGTTAAGAATGCTTAAAATATTGATTAGTTGTGGCTCCTGGTTTAACAACCAATTTGTTTAACAAACTGGTCGTTGGAACGGAACCCGGTCATTAAGTGAGGAGTACCTGTATTACATTTTATTAGTTACATAAGGCTAAACTCACAGCCCTGCAGGAAAGCTTTCCTGTGTCTGCAGCCTTATATAACTAATAAAATGTTCCACTTTTTTATTGGAACCGTTCCGTGATGCAGATTTTTCACTATAAATATTATATTGAAAGTAAGCTGGCAGAACCAGTTGAGCTTTGGAGTCTAAAGCTGCGTACACACGATCAGATTTTCCAATGGGAATTGTGTGATGACAGGCTGTATGGCGACAGGAAAATCCGACCGTTTGTACGCTCCATCGGACAATTGTTGTCGGATTTTCCGCGGACAAATGTAGGATGGCAGGCTTTAAAATTTTCCGCAAATTTTCGGACTGGTAATATTATATATATATATATATACACACACATACACAGTGCCTTGGAAAAGTATTCATACCCCTTGAAATTTTCCACATTTTGTCATGTTACAACCAAAAACGTAAAATTATTTTATTGGGATTTTATGTGATAGACCAACTCAAAGTGGCACATAATTGTGAAGTTGAAGGAAAAACATAAATGGTTTTCAAAATTTTTTACAAATAAATATCTGAAAAGTGTGACAAGCATTTGTGTACAGCCCCCCCTCAATACTTTGTAGAACCACCTTTCGCTGCAATTACAGCTGCAAGTCTTTTTGGAGATGTCTCTACCAGCTTTGCGCATCTAGAGAGTGAAATCTTTGCCCATTCTTCTTTGCAAAATAGCTCAAGCTCTGTCAGATTGAATGGAGAGTGTCTGTGAACAGAAAAGTCTTGCCACAGATTCTCAATTGGATTTAGGGCTGGACTTTGACTGGGCCATTCTAATGCCCCGTACACACGGTCCGAAATTTCGACCACAAAATCAGTCTGATTTTTTCCGACAAAGTTGTCGGAAAATCCGATCATTCTGAACGTGGTGACGTTCGTTGCGTACGACGTAACTACGTAGAGGCTAGTAGCCAATAGGTTTGGTCTCCTAATTTGATCTGAGCATGCGTGGCACCTTGTCCGTCGGAATTCTCTACACACGATCGGAAAAAGTCTGATCGGATTTTGTTGTCGGAAAATTTGAGAGCAGGATCTCAAATTTTTTCTGCCAGAAATTCCGACGGAAAAAGTCGGATTTTACGACAACATGGTCCGATCGGACATTTTCAGTCGGAATTTCCGACCGTGTGTATGGGGCATCACATGAATAAATATGCTTTGATCTAAACCATTCCATTGTAGCTCTGGCTGTATTTTTAGGGTCATTGTCCTGCTGGAAGGTGAACCTCTGCCCCAGTCTCAAGTCTCAGACCTGCAGACTCTAAAGGTTTTCTTCTAATACCGTGTACACACGACTGGACTTTGACAGCAAAGGTCCGACGGAACAAATCCGTCGGACAATTCGATTGTGTGTGGGCTCCATCGGACCTTTGCTGTCCAAAAATCTGACGGACTTTAGAAATAGAACATGGTTCCAATTTTTTGGCCGGAACTCCGCCGGACCCAGTTCCTATGGAGAAATCCGTTTGCGTGTATGCTAGTCCGACGGACAAAAACCGACGCTAGGGCAGCTATTGGCTACTGGCTATGAACTTCCTTATTCTAGTCCGGTTGTATGTCATCATGTTCGAATTCATCAGACTTTGGTATGATTGTGTGTGGCCAAGTCCGTTCATTCGGAAAGTCCGTCGAACTCTGCCGAAAGTCCATTGGGAAGACCATCGGACCCAGTATGTCGAAAAGTCCGGTCGTGTTTACACGGCATAAGATTGCACAGTATTTGGCTCCATCCATCTTCCCATCAACTCTGACCAGCTTTCCTGTCCCTGCTGAAGAAAAGCATGCCCACAACTTAATGCTGCCACCACAATGTTTCACGGTGGGGATAGTGTGTTCAGGGTGATGTTCAGTATTAGCTTTCCGCCACACATAGCGGTTTGCTTTTAGGCCAACAAGTTTAAAATTTGGTCTCATCTGACCAGAGCACCTTCTTCCACATGTTTGTTGTGTCTCCCACATGGCTTCTCGCAAACTGCAAACAGGACTTCTTATGGCTTTCTTTCAACAATGGCTTTTTTCTTGCCACTCTTCCATAAAGGCCAGATTTGTGGAGTGCACGACTTAAGCCCCATACACACGGTCGGACAATCCGCGGACCAGGTCGGTCGGATCCTGTCCGTCGTACTTTGTCCGATGTTGGTTTTGCGTACACACGGTCGGACAAAGTTGTCGGAAAATCCGATCATTCTGAACGTGGTGACGTTTGTTGCCTACGACGGGACTACGTAGAGGCTAGTAGCCAATAGCTTTGGTCTTGTAATGTGATCTGAGCATGCGTAGCACTTTGTCCGGTCGGACAACCGTACACACGATCGGATTTGGTGTGATCGGACCGGGTTGTCGGCAAATCTATACAGCAGGAGATAAGACTTTGTCCGTCGGACAATTCGACGTACACTGTCCGATGGTGCATACACACGGTCTGATTTGTCAACAACATTGTCCGATCGGACAGAATCCATGAAAAAGTCCGACCGTGTCCGACCTGAGCTGTGGATCTCTGCAGCTCCTCCAGAGTTACCATGGGCCTCTTGGCTACTTCTCTGATTAATGCTCTCCTTGCCCGGCCTGTCAGTTTAGGTGGACATCCTTGTCTTGGTAGGTTTGCAGTTGTGTCATACTCTTTCCATTTTTGGATGATGGATTGAACAGTGCTCTGTGTGATGTTCAAAGCTTGGGATATTTTTCTATAACCTAACCCTGCTTTAAACTTCTCCACAACTTTATCTCTGACCTGTCTGGTGTGTTGCTTGGCTCTCATGATGCTGTCGGTTCTCTAACAAACCTCTGAAGGCTTGACAGAACCGTTTTATTTATACTGAGAATAAATTACACACAGGTGGACACAGGTGGACTCTATTTACTAATTAGGTGACTTCTGAAGGCAATTGGTTTCACTAGATTTTAGTTATGGGTATCAGAGTAAAGGGGGCTAAATACAATAATATAGAAATATACGTACATTATAATGCATACAAACAGATTCAAATGTTTGGCCTTTCTGTAGCATAGACAGGCAGGTTTAGCCCATATTTTTAAGTCAGCAAGAAATCTGGTTAGTATGGACAATATAAAATCTTTTTCTATAGTTTTCACAATTTCACAAATCAAACACAGGATTTTGCCAGTTCCAATGGTGGTTATTTTACCCAGCATTGTAAGGGTTGTCGCAAGCTTCAGTTAGCAGGCAAAGGTCTGATGTTGGGTGGATGCTGCACAGATATAACCACGGGGGGCACTTTGAGTGGCAGAATTTTATTCTTTTATCTGGGTACGTGTCTGAGTACTGGTCTCTTGCTGCGTTTGTTTGCAGAGCCATCTGTGCTGCCTGTCATCCAAACTATCCCTTATGAGGACAACCGGGGCCATTCACATAGCCTTACTATAACTGTGTCTTTCGTACCCAGAATCCTCCTCATAGGTCTCATTTACACTCTGCCGCTACTCTTTTCTGTATAGGCGGGCACTGGTGGGTTAATAGTACGGATAGGGACTAATACCGCAGGGGTCCGCACTGACAATACGAATCTGACACTCACCATTCTTGTCTGCCCTCCGGAATATCTGCAAAGAAAGAAAAGCCTTCAGTTTTAAATCATTTTATTTTTCCAGGCACGATTCTAACCTTCAATTTGATACAAAAACCCTGAGATTCTGAGCTGCAGTTTAAGAAAGCTTTTTAAAGTAGTATTAAACCCTCAGTGTTTTTTAGCTTAACACATTGAACACAATAAAATAAACATTTTCCAGTAAACTACTTGTTAAATTTTTTTTACCCCCAGCTCTTGCAATTTACAGTTTTCGATGCTGCTGGCTCCTGCTCTCTCAGTGCTTCTTCCCTGAACTTCTGGTCTTCACAGGAAGGAGTTAACAGTGGACAGTGCAGTCTCTAGTTAGTATCTTAGTTTGGAGAAGGATAGGAGGATGAGGAGGAAGAAGCAGGAGAGTGCCTTGCCATTCTAGGCTATTGTATATGTATAATAATACACATGCTTTTGTATTCTACACATATATGTCCTTTTTTATGATTGTCTATGTGTACTGGTTATATCTTGCATTGGCCGTATTGGCAAAATGTATTTAATATTTTCAATAATTTTTGTTTAGTTTATTGTATTCTAAGCAAAATTTTAACATGAGAACTCATCCTTGTCCTTTGCTATTCCCAGCATAACGTACTTGCTACTAGAAACTCCTGAAGAAGCTGCTAATAGCGAAACATGTTGAGTGGGATCTTTTGTATGTATGCCTCCCAGTGGAATCTACGATCTTGACAGCGATGGATACATTTTTCTCATGTTTTTTATAAATTGTAAAAAACGTATGAAATTTTATTGATGCGGATGTGTCTTTACCCTGTTCATTGAACACCGTTAAAGTCCCGGGGTTTGTTATCCCTCTTTCCCTTCCCTTTATTATACTGTATATGTGTGTTTCTATTGAAATGTAGGAAGACATGTTCAAACTTCATGTTTCTTGCAACAAAAATCGCTATAGCGGCTGCTTGGAAGAAACCAGTAGTAGATCTGGCTATTATGAAAAGTATGCTGACTTGGATGATCATGTTTAACCACTTGCTTACTGGGCACTTAAATCCCCCTCCTGCCCAGGCCAATTTTCAGCTTTCAGCGCTGATGCACTGTGAATGACAATTGCGCGGTCATACAACACTGTACCCAAATTACATTTTTATAATTTTTTTCCCACAAATAGAGCTTTCTTTTGGTGATATTTAATCACAGCTGGGGTTTTTATTTTTTGCTAAACAAACAAAAAAAGATAATGTCTAATATATAAACAGGTAATTTTTCTCCTTCATTGATATGCGCTGATGAGGCGGCACTGGTGGGCACTGATAGGCGGCACTGATAGGCACAGTTAAGGCGGCACTGATAGGCACAGATAAGGCGGCAGTGATGGGGACAGCTAAGGCGGCACTGATGGGCACAGATAAGGCAGCACTGATGGCCACTGATAAGATGGCACTGATGGGTGGCACTGATGGGCACTAATAGGTACCATGGATAGATGGCACTGATGGGCACTGATAGGTGGCACTGATGGCTGGACCTGATGGGCACTGGTAGGTGACACTGATAGGTGGCACTGATGTGCAGCACTGTTGATGAGGCACTGATTGTTGGCACTGTGGGCACTGATGTGTGGCGCTGGCAGGCACTGATAGGCTGCACTGTTGTCTACTGCTAGGTGGCACTGGCAGGGGGCACAGGTGGGCACTGAGGAGCTGGCTGCAGCTCTCCGTGATCAGGACCGATGTCCCTCTCACGGCTGCCGGTGAACGCCTTTTTTTTCTCCTCACGCTGTCAGCGCGAGGAGAAAAAATAGCCGATTACCGGCTCCGTTTACATCACATGATCAGCTGTCATTGGCTGACAGCTGATCACGTGGTAAGGGGTCGGGATCACAGGGGGCGTGCAGGCCGCTTGTGCATGGGAGGACGTCAATAGACGTACTCCTGGCAAAGCAGGTCCACGCTGTAGACGTCATTCGGCTATAGCGCGGATCTGAAGAAGTTAATTAAAAGCTCGTCATTATCTTGAAGGAACGGACTGCTTTGTTTAACCATGTTGGGGATCCTTGGATTAATCACTTCAGCTCTGGAAGGTTCACTCCCTCATGACCAGGCCATTTTTGCGATACGGCACTGCGTTGTGTGACGCTGTACCCAAATAAAATTGATGTTCTTTTTTTTCCCACAAATAGAGCTTTCTTTTAGTGGTATTTGATCACCTCTGCAGTTTTATTTTCTGCACTATATTAAAAAAAAAAACAGACAATTTAAAAAAAAAAAAAAGAATATTTTTTACTTTCTGCTATAAAAACATATCAAATAAAAAATTTAAAAAATCCAATTTCTTCATCAATTTAGGCCAATATATATTCTGCTACATATTTTTGGTAAAAGAAAAAAAAAAAACCAAGAAGCGTAGATTGATTGGTTTGCGCAAAAGTTACAGGGTCTACAAACAATGGGATATTTGTCTTTATTTTTTCCTTATTTATTCTTTTACTAGTAATGGCGGCGATCAGCGACTTATAGCGGGACTGCGATATTGCGACGGACAAATCAGACAATTAACTGACCCTTTTGGCACTTTGCGGGAACCTGCAAAGAGGGGATTTCACCATGTCCGACAAGTGTGTTGTTGCCACATCCCTATTGAATAACAAAAAAAGAAAATCCGCCTTCGTTGGGACTTTGTAGGCAACAAACACACATAAGTAGATCAAAGAATATATTTATTGTGTATACATAAAATCGTTTGATCATTCAAAAAAATTAAATGATCATTATTAAAAGACATATTCAAAATCAAAAAAAAAAAGGAAAAAAGAAAAGACAAAAAAAAATTACATGGTTTGCATGATAGACACAACTCCATAGGACACTGCAAGAGAAGGGAGCCACCCTGAGAACAGAAAACCATTGGGCAGCAATCATGGCACCAACTTTAAGCGGTAGTAAATCCAGGGGAAAAAAGATTCCAAGTCCCCTGCAAGTTATTGGCTGGTATGCATCTTCCTTCTGGGTTTGCTGCTCTGACCAATTGAATGGCTGAGCCGCGATGATGTCACTCCTACCCATGTGCATTAATAAACACACTATAGTGGCCATTCTCAACCAGGGCTCTTTGGAACCCCAGGATTCCTCCAGAGGTTGAGGGTGTTTACATAGTCCTGGGGCCATTACCACTTGAAAGAGCAACACCTTATAAATACTGTTTATAAGGTTGCCATTCTTACCACCACTGTAAAGTGGGCACTCTTCCCATTGAATTGCTTTAGTAAGAGTTCCCCTAGACTTGAAAATTATCTCAAGTGTTCCACTGGGGTAAAAAGGTTTGAGAAGGACTTCAATAAAGTATAATCTGGTATAACAACCAGACACAAATAAACTAGAACTCCAGATCACAAAAAATGTCCATGTCACTAGTGCAGTCCAAGTAGGCTAACCACAGTGCAAACTGGGGGAAAAATCAGCCTGGTATTCCCACAGCATTATATGTAAACTGTAGCCTTTTCTGTGTTTTTTTTAGATATAAATGTACAAATGTGATCCACATAATATACATAATTGTATTAATGTGTTCATCTTTAAAAGAAAATTATTTTATTTATGGTTTTTAATTACTGTATATACTTGAGTATAGGCCGACCTGAATATAAGCCGAGGCACCTAATTTTACTACAAAAAAATGGGAAAACGTATTGACTCGAGTATAAGCCCAGGGTGGAAAAATGCAGCAGCTACTGGGTAGACAATGCCCATCTGCAGCCTCACTGTGCCCATCTGCAGCCTCACTGTGCCCATTTGCAGCCTCACTGTGCCTATTTGTAGCCGTACCTTTAATTATTAAACAGCGACTGTCTCTTGCTGTGTTATGCAGTCTGTTCGGCGGTCGTCCATTGTAACAAAGCCCTGCCTCCTCCTCATCCGTGATAGGCGGAACACTGATACCGTTTCCCAGCATTGTATCAGTGTTCCTCTATCACGGACAAGGAGGAGGCGGGGCTTTGTTACAATGGACAGCGCCGAACAGACTGCATGACACAGCGGGAGACACCCGCTGTTTTAGCAACCAAAGGTATGGCTGCAGATGGGCACATTGAGGCTGCACCCTCACTCGAGACCCCCACTCGAGACCCTGACTTAAGTATAAGCTGAGGGGGGTTTTTTCAGCCTAAAAAAATGGCCTTAAAAACTTGTCTTGTACTTGAGTATATACGGTATATATTTTACTTATAATGTTTGCTTTTTAAGTATATATAGTATGTATCCTATCTAAACACTTCTTCAATGTTGCCTACAACTCTATCTCCTCCTTCCCTCTTCCTCTTTCCATAGGGTTCCCCAAGGCTCTGTCCTAGAACCCATTCTCTTCTCTATCTATACCCCTCCCTTGGTCATTGATAACCTCCAATGGCTTCCAATACCATTTCAGTGCTGATGACATTCAAATCTATCTCTATACTCGAAAACTCACCTCTTCAGTCTCTTCTCACATTGCTAAATTTACTAACTGACAAGTCAGTATGGATGTCACACCACATTCTAAAAATAAATGTTTTAAAAACTGGGCTCATAATATGTCTTCTCATGTCCCCTATCCTGACTTTTCCATCAAGTTCAATAACACAACTCTCAGTTCCTCTCCTCATGCCAGGGTGCTAAATGTATCCCTGGACCTCTCCTTTCAGCCTCAAATACAATCGCTGTCCAAATCTTGCTGCCTTCACTTTCGTAACATTTCTAAAATTCGGCTCTTTTTAATCAACAAAGCCAGCACGCTACTTATTCTCTTTATTGTTGTCTCTCGCCTCGACTATTGCAACTATCTTCTCATTGGCCTACCTCTACTTAGGCTATCCCAACCCCAGTCTGTTATGAATGATGTTGCCAGACTCATCCCCCTTACTAAATGCTCATCGTCAACCACCTCTCTGTGCCAATCTCTCCACTGGCTTCTGATCTTCAAATTAAAAAAATTAAAAACACGAACAGCAACAGCTTCAGAGCTGTGCAGGGAGAACTATAAAAAAGAAAGAAAATATAAGCTAACCCTACAAGTGCTTTTTTCTACACTACTCTTCCTTTATGCTGGCTTTTGACATTTACAAATGCAACAATTTTGAAATTGGGTGTAAGATTTAGCACTGTGAAACACTTTTTGAAAGATAAATAGTGCATTTTATATACAACTATAGAGATCAGACCAAAATGAGGGACAAATGTGGAGGAAAGAGGGACAGAGGAACATTTTTCCGAATCAGGGACAGTCCCTCCAAATCAGGGACGGTTGGGAGCTATGCTCTTGTCTCAAATTGTATTCGAACTGTACTGTAGACATGTTCAATTCGTTTTGTTTTAATTTGTTTTCTGTTAAAATTCGTTATATTCGTTCATTCGTTATCGTACGAATGAACGAATGATTCGCTAAAAATTTTAACGAATTATGGAATCGAACGAATATGAAAAACAACGAAAATCCAAAATAACCAAATTAGAAATAACGAAACTACAAAAGAAAATCTGAAAAACGAAAACAGGAACAACGAAAATCAAA
Organism: Lithobates sylvaticus; assembly: GCA_028564925.1. Classification (NCBI taxonomy): domain Eukaryota; kingdom Metazoa; phylum Chordata; class Amphibia; order Anura; family Ranidae; genus Lithobates; species Lithobates sylvaticus. The sequence continues at coordinate 152,846,160 of CM053037.1, forward strand.
ATGAACGAAAAAATTCGTACATTCGTAACTTTTTTTTTGTTGAATTGGTAATTTTCCGTGTCTCTTACAATGGCGCTGCTTAACGTGCTTCGAATGGATTGAACGAAAAAATTCGTACATTCGTAACTTTTTTTTTCGATTCGTAATTTTCCGTGTCTCTTACAATGTAATAATAGCATACACATTACATAAAATTATGAATTATGCTCCGATTACGAATCTACGAAAGCAATGTTATGAAAGTACGAATAAATCAATCTTACGAAAGTACGAATGTAACTAAATCTACGAAAATACGAATGCGTCCGAATTTCGAATAAACGAAAATTAAACTAACGGACAAACGAATCAACGAAAAAATAACTCTTACAAAAATACGAATCGCTACGAATACGAACACCAACGACTTACGAAATTACGAATCGTTACGAATCAACGGAAACGAACAGAAACGAAACGAAAATAAACAAATTTTTCTATTGTGCACATGTCTACTGTACTGTTTACCTATTGTAAAGTGCTGTGCAAACTGTTGGCACTAAATAAATCCTATATTCTAATAATATATGGTTTTAGATTCTATTATATTACATCTTTGTTCTTGGATTTTGATATCCTTTAGCGATAAGCTGAAATACGTATGCTGCCATCGTCATCCTTCTGAAAATCCTAATTGCTTGGCTTTTATAACGGCTCTCTGGTTGAGAAGTTCAGATCTTTAGCCATTTACTGTGGCCATTACAGGAGGGATCCAATCCACCAGTTGAATTTTCGCTGATCTCCAGCAAGCAGATCTCACCTCCCCAGGAGATATTAGTTCTTTTCACTGCAGTTGTCATTAAGGTTTAGTCTAAATGGCTCTCTGTGCTGCACATTTTTGCTGAGTGGACCATGGCTGCAGCCCAAAAATTTTGCATTAGGAAGCTGAGAGGCTGAATAGCCATTTTATTATACGACTAGAAGCCAAGACCATGCCATTAGTGCTTTTAGGTAAGCAGCAATGGTTTGTCATTCAGCAGAGCTGACAATACTGGGGCGCTCTGCATGACAGTCTGCCCCGAGGGCTTCAGATTGTGCCTGTAGGAATGACTCTTCATCTCTTTAAATAAAAATGACCTAAAACCTTTATTGCTTCTCTTTAAATTTTTCCTTATGCTTTTAAGTTTTTAATTTATATCTTTTATCTACAATCCAGGATTTTACTAATAAACGTGTAAAGCTCATCTCATTTCAAAATAAACCTTTAAACCCCGAAGATGTCTGGGACCTCCCCTTCAACTCTCTTGTTTCCATCCGAGACCGTTTGGTTCAATTTAAAATTGTCCACAGGGCCTAATACACCCCCTACAGGCTCCACAAGATGAACCCTTCATATTCTCCGTAGTGTTGGCGTTGTGGTGCATCGCCTGGGGATTTCTCCCATATTTTCTGGCGCTGCGCTAAGGCCCAACCATACTGGGAAACAGTACTGGAACTGACTGGTAAAGTCACCTCGATCACTGTGCCTCTGGCTATGGAGGTATGCATACTGGGTCTTATTGAACCCATTGTGCCGTCCTCCGCTAGACGCACAGAGATTAGTATATTGCTGTTTTATGCACGGAAGAATATTGCGATACAGTGGAAAAAGCCCGAACCCCCTTCCATAGTACAGTGGAAACGTCTAGTGAACAACAGTCTTCCCTTATACAAAGATACTTATCTGCACAGGGGTTGCCCACAAAAATATGACAAGGTCTGGCACAATTGGCTGGCTGAACCGGAAACAGCTTGAGTGGTTGTGATGGGGCTAGCTCCTTAGACAGAGCTCTGCTCCCCCCTCCCCTCCCCCTGGGGGACCCCAAAAATACCTATTTCCAGTAGGCTCCGGCTTGGGTTCGAGATTTACTGCACTTATCAACCTAGGGCCTCCAGAGATGTACCCTTACAGAGATATAATACTGCTGTACCATGTTTACACTGCATGTGGATATGACTTCCAATGACCCTTTGTATACACTGAAAGCACTTTTGTTTTATATGTTGTACATGTTTGTATGTTGTTAAAAATTCAATAAAAATATATTGGAAAAAAAAACCCTTTATCATTTACCTAAGTCTGCTATTACATGTCCCTCACCAATGCCTCTTTTGGGTTTGGAGACCAGTTATCCAGGGCTGCAGTCTTCTTATCATCACATCATCATGCCATTCAACCTTCTTGAGCCTGAGAGAACCCTGCCGCTGGATGGTGAATCAGAAGTTTCCTCATCACCTATCCAGTGACATGGGCACCAGAGGACCACCCTGCAATCTAAAAAACAGAAGACTTGGGATGTGGTGAATCACGTGACCACAGAATCAGGTAAGTTAAAGGTCTTTTAGGTTTGAACTTTTTTAAAAGTAACTGGGCAATTAGTCCCAGGGATTATATTTCATACATGGCAAAGGTTTTCTAGAGTACTATGGATTAGCTAAGCAGTGGCTTTCTGTCAGGAACCACAAACCAGGCTCAGACAAAAAATGCAGTTAAAATCAAATCTTTGGTGAAATTACAAAAATAACACAGTTCCTCAATGTGGTCAAAAACAGAAGCCAAATATGGAAGCCAGAGTGGGTAATCTGACGAGCCGGGTCAGGAAACCAGGAATCAGCGAGATGAGGAGCAAAATCAGGAACAGGTCATGGAAGAGAAGTCAGCCAGGCTGAGTGATAACAGGAACACAACCAGGCACATACTGGAAGAATTGACCATGCAAGGGCACAGAGGGAATGAGTAAAGCTGTTTAAATAGCCAAAAGGGGCCGGCTCTAGGCTGGACTAATGAAGCAGGTAATGGTAACCAGATGAGTAACTGTGGAAACAATGAGTGGCTGGTAATTAACTGACAGCTGAGCAGCCTCTGTGCACTGAAAGAAAAAAGCTGCACGTAAATAGCAGGAGCCAGCCTGACTCCCTGCCCACTTTCACGTTTGTGTACATTTTAACTTGAGCTATAGGAAAACACATACAAGGAAGACAGAAGCTTGGCTAAGAAATGGAATCTAAAATATGTATAGGTAATAAATCATATCTAACAGACTATAAAAAATAAATCAAGTCTACAAGGGTGGTTGAAGGAAATCAGGGGGAATGCCGTCAAAGCTATGAAAACATGTAAGCTGCACTTCAAACTTAGCTCCTCTTGCTGTATTTATTGATTTTCAGCAAAATGAATGCATACAATAAAGCTTTCTTGACGTGTTTCACCACTCCTGGCTTGCTCACAAGCTTCTCACTGATCTTCTCTAAGCAGCCTTTCCTAGAGATAACCGGGAATGGCCAGTATATCTAGGACTCTATGAGCAATCCTAGTCCATATAGCATCTTCTGTCGCTTAGTTCCCTTCTAGCATTTGCACACCCAAAAGACCACAGCAAGGTCTTTACTCACAATGTCCCATCCAGCATCAAACCTCTTGCTAGGAAACCCAGACCAGAAAAATAATAGATCACTGCTCTGCTGATTGCAATGAAGCCAAAAACAAACATTTACCTAGAAGCTTACACTTACTTACATCAGAGTCTCTTCTTAAATCAGTATCTCTATCATAGTGCCCCCCACATCAAGGTCCCCATCAGAGTTCTTCCCCCTTACATTTAGGATCCTGATCAGAGTTCCCCCTTACATAAGGTCCTCATCAGAGTCCCCCCTACATCAAGTTCCCCCTTATATCAGGGTCCCCATTAGAGCTCCCCCTTACATGAGGGTCCCCATCAGAGTCCCCCTTACACCAGAGTTCCTCCTTATATCAGAGTCTCTACCAGAGGCCCCCCCTCCCAACATTAGGGCCTCCATCAGGGACCCCCTTACATCGGAGTCCCCTCTCACATCAGTGTCCCCATTAGAGTCCCCCTTTATATAAGGTCTTCAAACTGTGCTCATTGAACATATACCACTCACCATAGCTGAATAGCAGATAAAATCTTGTAATGAGCCGAATGTAGCCCATGTGCCATAGTTTGGAGACCCCTAATCTAATGGATTTGCTCTGTAGATACTGTCACCCTCATTATTGTCCTTTACAATTCCTTGAGAGCCTTCAGAATTGTGGGGTTGTGTTGAAACCTTACTCATTGTTAATGGTACCCTAACACAATGTACAGTAGTGGCCAGCGGTATTGTGTTGTATTAAAGCAAGTGTTAATGCAACACTTCATTTTAGGGGGGCCTTAAACGACCATAACTCCAACGGCAGTCATTTCTGCAAGGCTTGGATCCAGGTGTGAAAAAAGGTAATTAGCTCGAAACGTCATTCAGCAGATAGAAGACAGAAGGAAGTAGGTGACAGAATTTAATTTGTCAATGTAACAGTGAAAAATTATGATAATCCATATCACTGCCAGACTATATACTGGTAATACTGAGTTGAATTCTAGGCAGATATAAAAGACACAAACTAAAGTGGAACTAAACCGCGTCTGAACACCACAACCCAAAAACACTATTTAAACTTGCCCATCTATATGTCTCAATGCTTTCTTTTGCTGAGAAATCACTTTAAAAATCAACCCCCACCCCAGCATTTCTTGCCATGGCCATCTTGAGTTACCCTATGTTTACACCTTGGTCCATGACATCACAAGCATGCTGGGTCCGGGACCTATTGAGGTGATGGGGTGTCTGTGACATCACCACATGGCCACGCCCCATAGCTATATAAGAACTGTCAGACACCGGAGCTGACAGGAGCATTTTTTTTTATTTTCAGCGGGTCGGCGACGATGACGGTGGGGGAAGAAGACATCAGCGGAGGAAGCAGAGAAAGAAGACATTGCGGTTGTTGTTGGAGCTACGTCATGGGACATTCTTGATTTCTTGTGAAAAACCGTCTCTTGTTTGTTGTAACACTACAGTGCTTTTTTTTTTTGGTCAATGGGTAGGGGTACCCCATACTTATTCACATAGGCGGGAGCGGGATCCAGGGGCCCCCTTTCTTTAAGGGGGCTTCCAGATTCCGATAAGCCCCCTGCCTGCAGACCCCCACAACCACAGCCCAGAGTTGTCGGGAAGAGGCACTTGTCATCAACATGGGGACAAGGTGCTTTGGGGTGGGGGGGGAAGCACCACCCCCCCATGTTGAGGGCCTGGTATAGCTCGGGAGGGGGAGCCCGCTCGCTAATCCCCTCCCTTTCCTGACCTGCTGGGCTGCTGACAGCTGATGACTGTTGTTAAGGATGGCTCCATAGCAACCAGCTATATACAGTGTTTTTAACCGCTTCCCGACCATGTCACACAGCTATACTTGGGCACAATGGCTCTCCTGGGCGAAATCTCGTATGGGTACGTCCTACCCATTTTCGGCTCCCTGAGGGCGCGCGTGCCCGCTGCATGGTGGGGGACCTGATACGCGTGGCCGACACACAAATCCCTGTGCTGTCAGAGGAGACAATATGGCTCCTCTCCTAGTCATCCTTATCCCCACAAAGTTAGAACATGCTGAGGGAACACAGATTTAACCCCTTGATCGCCCCCTAGTGTTAACCCCTTCCCTGCCAGTGACATTTACACAGTAATCAGTGCATTTTTATAACACTGATCGCTGTATAAATGCCAGTGGTCCCAAAAAAGCATCAAAAGTCTCCGATTCTGTCCGTCGCAATGTCGCAGTACCGCTAAAAATCACAGATCACTGCCATTACTAGTAAAAATAATAATAAAAATGCCATAAAAATGCCATAAATCTTCCCCATAGATTGCAGACGCTATAACTTTTGCGCAAAGCAATCAATGTACGCTTATTGCGATTTTTTTTACCAAAAATATGTAGAAGAATATATATTGGAGTAAACTGATGAAGACATTTATTTATTTATTTTACTTTTGGGGATATTTATTATAGCAAAAAGTAAAAAATATTGTTTTTTTTTTGTTTTTTTGTTTTTTTAAATGTCGCTCTTTTTTTGTTTATAGCACAAAAAATAAAAAACGCAGAGTTGATCAAATTCCATCAAAACAAAGCTCTATCTGTGAGGAGAAAAAGGACGCTGGGTACAGCGTCGAACGACCGCGCAATTGTCAGTTTAAGCAACAACAAATTGTAAAAAGTGGAAGGAAGGGGGTAAAATATTCTGGGGCTGAAGCAGTTAAAGGGACATAAAAAAAAAAAACACATGCAAAAATGCATCAAAAACTTATGTTTAAAAATAATAAATGTGCCTGAAAAATGCATCACTGTGAACCTAGACTTAGGGCAGATGATTCATGTAGCATTTACTTTCTGGAATTTATCTGCCCTTATAATGGGCTATACATTTTTATCTTAGCTTTATTGCACAGTGCGTGGCCAGTGAATAGTATGGCAACCATGAGTCACCTGGCGGGATCGGGCACGTGGGATTTCAAACACGCCCGAGCCTATCTCTAGTCTCTGGATGCAGCAAGTCCTATCTATGATGCAACCAATAGGCTAAATATCGCCATTTACGTTTCAATGTTGTTTTGGTTTATTTTTCAAGTGTGTTTTAGCTGAGCTGCTTTTGACTATAAAGGCCAGCGTCTGACGGCAACGTCCTTGCACACATGCCCTAATGTGTACTTGTGAAGATTTGTTGACGGTGCTCTGCTTCCCTCCCACCATTCAAGTGGCTTGTGGATAAATTGGACTCAAATTGTGTGTGGGTGTTTGTATGACTGTGCTAGAGGCTGTAGATTGTAAGCTCCACTTACGCAGTGACTAAAATAAATGCCTTTCTGTGAAACACTGGGTTTTATATTTGCATTATGCAAACATGTGCAATAAGTAAACACAATGATACAGCAGACTTTCAAAGCCAAGTTATACTTCCGCTCTTATGAACCACAAGTGAAACCTAAACCGCGTTTTTTTCGCAATGCTGCAGGCATAGTGATTGACTCTATGTTTGGGTTCCCCTCATTAAAAGCACCTTTGGTGCATTCAAAGTGCACTGAGCTTTCTGCAGCTAAAGGCAACATAGAGGTGTGCCCAGTGTTAACCTCTTCCCGCCCGCACTATAATAACCGAAAGATGACTGCAGCGTGGGCTAACATTGCCGGGAGGGCATTTGTGGATGTCCTCCCATGTACACGCTGCCCACGTGACCTGCAGCGCACAGGCAGCCTGCTCTTTATGATCACTGCATCCTTAGGATAAAGCTGATCACAGATCGGGGTAAAGGGCAATCACAGCGGCTCTCTACCACGTGATCAGCTGTGTTCAATGCAGTCCCAACAGTGCCCACCAGTGCTGCCAATCAGTGCCCATCAATGCTGCCAATCAGTGCCCATCAGTGCCTCCTCCTCAGTGTCACCTACCAGTGCTGCCTATCACCGCATATCAGTGCCCATTGGTACCGCCTATCAGTGCTGCCTCATCAGTGCCTCCTAATCAGTTCCCACTATTGCCGCCTCATCAGTGCCCACCAGTCGGGTTAAAGGGCAATCACAGCAGCCCACTACCATGTGATCAGCTGTGTCCAATGACAGCTAATCAGGATGTAAACACAAGCCGGTTATCGGCATTCTGTGTCCTGATTATCAGTGCAGTCCCAACAGTGCCCACAAGTGCTGCCAACCAGTGCCCATCAGTGCCTCCTCATCAGTGTCACCTACCAGTGCTGCCTATCAGTGCCACATATCAGTGCCTCCTCATCGGTTCATACCAGTGCCGCCTCATCAGTGATTATCAGTGCAACCTCATCAGCGCTCATCAGTGAAGGAGCAAAATTGGAAAGAATGACACCCATACAGACAGCTAAAATATCATTGGTGTCATGCCGCTGGCTCTGCCAAGTAGTGCTGCCAACCAGTGCCCATCTGTGCCTCAATCAGTGCCTCCTCATCAGTGTCACCTACCAATGCTGCCTATCAGTGCCCATTAGTGCCGCCTCTCAGCGCTGTCTCATCAGTGCCTCCTCATCAGTTCCTACCAGTGCCACCTTATCAGTGCTCATCAGTGCAGTCTATCAGTGCCACCTCATCAGTGCCCATCAGTGCAGTCTCATCAGTGCACCCTTATCAGCGCTCATCCGTGAAGGTGAAAAATTGGAAAGAATGACACCCATACAGACAGCTAAAATATCATTGGTGTCATGCAGCTGGCTCTGCCAAGTAGTGCTGCCAACCAGTGCCCATCAGTGCCTCCTCATCAGTGTCACCTACCAGTGCTGCCTATAAGTGCCCATTAGTGCTGCCTCATCAGTGCCTCCTCATCAGTTCCTACCAGTGCCGCCTCATCAGTGCTCATCAGTGCAGTCTATCAGTGCCACCTCATCAGTGCCCATCAGTGCTCATCAGTGAAGGAGAAAAATTGGAAAGAATGACACCCTACAATATCATTGATGTAATGCAGCTGGCTCTGCCAAGTAGTGTTGGTCCTACAACTATACAGATACCACCACATGGAAGGTCAATCAACTACCAATGACAGCTCCAGGAATATAGGAACCCTAGCATTCCATGCAACCCAGGTTGATAATGACTGCCATAATAGCTTCTTATACCTCTTGAGGACTCTGTTAGTGAGATCTTAGTACTACCCCAGTCTGCACTCCTGCTGTGGCCATTAAAAAGGTCTCTTACTCTCTCTGCTGGATTTTTTAATTTTATATTATGGAGAATGTAACAGTTGGAGCTGAAACACGTGAAGATGGATGGCAACAGATGCTAACAAAGGAATTACTGCACTGAGCTCTTGTTGTTGTGACTTTCATTTCTAGCACTTGAGACCAAAAACATTGAATTATTAAGCCATCATTTATGTAAAACCTTTTCCACCTTAGTTAATGTGAGCTAACTTTAATACAGTATATTACTCAAATTTTGCTGACCAATAGTTTGAAATATCCCAATTTGCTTTTTGAACCATTTTCTTCTACCAGTTGCTCTCTTCCTTTCCTTTCATTTTTTCTCCATTTGTTCATAGTTATTTATTATTTACTGTATGTACCAGAGATTATTTATTATTTACTGTATGTACCAGAGATGAAGGACAATTCCATGTTTGACTTCTAGAAATTTTAGAAATTCTTGAAATTCCGGCAGCAAAAGTCCGATGGAGCATACACACGATCGCATTTTCCGACCAAAATCACTCATCGGACTTTTGCTGGCGGAATTTCCGATCGTGTGTACTTAGTACTTAGTGTAATTAGGGTTATTCCAGAAGTTCCTTGAAGAATGAGCAACTTCTGCCTCTCAGATAAGTTCCCACTGAAACCATCTTTATATCTATCTGTAAGGGGGTAATTCTTTCCAATGACCATAAGTGTAAGGAGCATTTTTCCCACTGACCATTGCACTAATGTATCATGAGATGTAGCTATAGTCATTTTTAGCAGGGGTTCCCTGAGAGCAGAAAGATATTTAACCACTTGCCGACCAGCTCACGCCGATATACGTTGGCAAAGTGGAACGTTCCCGTGAATCGCTGTATATGAAAGGTGGCTCCTTTAAGAGCCATAGCAGGCGCGCGCTGCACGGCAGGGGACCCCGATGCACGTGGCTGGCGGGTGTGATTGCCGCCTGCCAACTGCGATCGCAGGCACGAGAGCAAGAATGGGGATTTGTGTGTGTAAACACACAAATCCCTGTTCTGACAGGGGAGGAGAGACAGGTTGTCTGTTCCTACTAAGTAGGAACAACGATTTGGCTCCTCCTCTAGTCAGTCCTATCCCCTCACAGTTAGAAACACACCTAGGGAACACATTTAACCTTTTGATCGCCCCTTAGTGTTAACCCCTTCCCTGCCAGTGACATTTACACAGTGCATTTTTAATGCACTGATCGCTGTATAAATGTCAATGGTCCCAAAAAGGTGTCAAAAGTGTCCGATCTGTCAGCTGCAATGTCGCAGTACCACTAAAAATTGCAGCTCACCGCCATTACAAGTAAAAAAAAAAAAAAAAAAATGTCATTAATCTATCCCCTATTTTGTATTTGCTATAACTTTTGTGCAAAACAATCAATATACGCTTATTGAGTTTTTTGTTTTTTTGCCAGAAATATGTAGAGGAATACATATTGGCCTAAACTGATGAAGAAATTTGTTTTTTTAAAAACATTTTTGTGGATATTTATTATAGCAAAAAATAAAAAAACTGCAGAGGTGATCAAATACCACCAAAAGAAATCTCTATTTGTGGGGAAAAAGGGATGTCAATTTTGTTTGGGTACAGCACAAAAGTGCAATTGTCAGTTAAAGCAACG